>LPNX010552559.1:154612-192787 GCA_001517045.1 Pseudotsuga menziesii
TGAAAGGGCCATGGTGCATGCGTTAAAGAAAGTCCCCAGTCGACGATTGAAAACAGCCAAGAGATAGATCGATGACGTCAAATCATTTCGTGCTACGGAATCACACGACCAAAATCCACTCCCCAACCTTGCGAAATGGTTTAAAGGTCGAGTGCATCTGATGGTCAATATTGGAGCCTGAGAAGATCTACGGCGGAGAGTTATTTTTCATCCCGAACTTGCGAGGAGTAAGACACGAATATAGACGACGAAAAGAAGTACGGGCTGTTTCGATCAACGGCGTTGATGCAGACAAAGGAAGATTGGTGGCTATGATGCATTTCATAGTCCAGAGTAGCACGAGAGGAAACAAAACTCCACTGTGTGAAAAAGGGTGGGGTCCGCTCAAATCAACGGCATGGAGGAAGTTGGTCCCGATCGACGGTCAGGTGGCCTGTACAACAAAATAAAAACACGTACAGAAATGGGAACCCTACAGATCTATGGTCTAAGAGCACGGAGGGTAAATCTATGGTACAAGCTGCCCAGGAGATACGTGAGAGCTATGTCATATTAAAAACTATAAAAGGCCCACATGGAGCTGCAAAGGTTTGGTTTTTCTGAAACCTTGAAGCTGCCAAGTATCCAAGTCACATCTAGAACGCTAGGCCCTTGACACTCTTTCAGTATTATTTGAAAACTATTTCAATGGAAGTAGTTGGGATAAGAGAAGATATTGAACTGAATGTTTCAGGTCAAAATATAGAAGAGCATCTGTTAGATGAAAACTCTGAGGTTTATGATACTTTTTTGGTGGGGGAAACTATTGAAGCCGACAGGGGCAAATTGAAAAATCGCAAGGACCAGGGTATGGATACCTACGGTGGTTTTAAGTCCTTCTTTCATTTTTTCTCTATCAACCAAACCCCCCATTGCCCTAAATTTGTCAATTGGTGCGCAGAGAATTTCTTTGTCTCCGAAGGTGTAATCATGAATAAGTCTAAGACCAAAATTCTCTGCCCTGTCAAAGCCTCTACCATTCGCAAAACCCTAGAAATCCCCGATGCATTCACCCACCAGACCCCAAAACTATAGAGAAGAATACATTATTCATTGCTTTAGAGAATCCCTTGCTGAGAGTAAAGAAGCCTTCTTGAAAGAATGTTCTAAACATGATAGTGAACCCATTAACATATCTTACCCTATTGACCTTAGACAGTTCAACGAAGAGACTCAGTGGTGTATAACCCTATCCAATCAATTCTTAGGTTTAGATACTGACGCTTACATCCCAAAGTCCTTGTTGAGTCTTCTGTTCATCCTAGATACCTTCCCGATCGAACCTGAATTGCCCAGACAATTAGGTCAATCTTGTTGCCTTAAGTTTGATGAGTTCTTAGCCGGGAACATCCGTTCCCAGTTAACGAACTTCCATGATGCCAGAACATTTAGGTTCCATTCCTTTCTGCTGAGGTTTTTCATAGCCTACAATGATGAAGACGTACAACTACCAGAATTGGCAGTCACCACTGAAATGGCCACCAATTACAGTAAATTCATGAACCAGTTGATGGCTGACATATAAGAGGTCTTTTTTCAGGAAAGAAAGCCTAGGGTGTTGCCTAAGATGAGGCAAATGCTGCAATTGTCAAAAGGTAGGAGGATAAGAAACTGGTTCCTCTCCAATTTTGGGACAACCATAAGAATGTATGGCTTCGTGCATTCGCCATACATCCTACCAACTTTCTTGACTCCCAAGATCTTCTACTAGGAATTAATCCGACAGAAAATTATGGTTGAAGAAGAACACTTCATGAACTTCAAGAAGTGTTCAAATTTGGTCTTTCCCTGGAAATTAGGACCATATACAGTCAGAAATAGGGCTGCATTGCCTCTGATCTCTAACTCTTTTAGAGACATGGGGTTTCCTAAAGACCAAGCAATAAAATATGATCCTCACCAGGTTATCTCCAAAAGAAGAACAACCCTTAAATGCTAGCCCTTTGAGCACATGGAGGTGCCTAGACTTAGAGAAAAATCAAGTTGGGACGATTTCCCTGATATTGCCCCAATGGATACCAACACCGAGCAGGACACTGGCTCACAGATACCCAAAGCAGTCTCCCCCCAACAGGAGATGGTTGCTGTAGTTGCAATTACAAGGGGGTATTCATCATTAGTTAGCTATTCGGTGAGTCCGATTAAAAGAAGGAGTACAAAACCCATGGACATCAAAGAAATGGACACCGTCGGTATCCCCAAGAAACAAAAAAGGGAGCCCAAGCAACTATTGGTGCAAGCAAAAAGGGAACAGACAAAGAAGAAGAATGTAGTAAAGGTACAATAGCAGGTGAAGCTCGAGATGGCCAAATTACAGGTACAGGAGTATGTATTTGATGGGTAGATTGGACAAATAGCCAAAGAAGAATGGTTGAAGTCTTACCGAGATAAAGCTGACAAAACCTTTAAGGAGACAACAGAACTGTACCGCGAGGCCTCACGATTTCTCCAACCCAATGTAGCATTGAAAGTAGTAAGGGATCATGCCATTGATACCCTCAGCATAGCTTTGGCAGAAGGAAACAAGGTGTCCGAGGTCAATGTAAACCTTTCAAAGGTTCCCAATTTCGACATTATACATCTAAGCAGCGAGATCGGAGGCATACTGAATACCAGACTGCTTAAATCTAACATACAATTGTCCAAGTCAGAAGAAAGTAACACTAAAACTTCTAATCTCTTAAGGAATTCAAAGGTGGAGATTAAAGCACTTAAAGCTCAGATCAACAGTTTGCAGAAGGAAGCTATACAAATGGAGGGAACTGATCAGAAAAGGAGTGTCCAAAATCAGCTCAATGACAAAGATAAAGAGATACAGGCTTTGAAAAAGAAGTTAAAAAATCCCAGCTCCCAGCTAGCTCAAGCAGATGAATTAGCTGACTTCGAAAAGGAGAAGGAGGCTCTGAATTCTAGGCTTACTGATAGCCAGGCTAAGCTGCTAAAACTTGAAGAACAAAGGAAGCAATAGGAAGCAGATATCCAACTCCTAAATAATAGCGAGGCAGAATTAAAAGGTAGACTGGCAATGAAGGAAAGTGAACTTCAGAGCAAGAATGTAGAGAGGGAAATTCAGCCCATGGGCACAACTGAAGGAGTAGACACTAGCTCCTTCTCCAAAGCAATGTCACAGATCGGCCTAAAGGATACCAAACTCATCAAATTAAAGCAACAAATTGAAGAGTTGGAAAAGGAAAGGGTTAAAGAGAATCAAGGTAGAGAAAAAGTCGAAGAAAAGTGCCAAGAATTGACCCAACAAAATAGTAAGTTGAGCCAGCAAGTGATTGGCAAGCTTGCACTACAACGCACGAAGTAGCTGATATGGGACCAGATTATCACGGAAGCCAACAAGTTTTGACCCTATCTCAATGTTCTTAAAGACATAGGATTAGCTGTAGAGGAAGCCAAGAAGCAGGTCCAGGAAGTAAAAGCTGAGGTGGACAAAAGACCTGTGGAGATTGCAGAAAGGGCCATAACATATCTAAGCTCCTTGTCAGACGAAGCCTCTAACAATCATGGCCTTCAGAATCGGGTTTTCATTATCTCTGGAGCCCAAAAGATGATAACTAAACACAGGATGATGGAGACAGTGCAGGCCAAAAAGACATCACTAACCACAAACTCCAGGAGATCCTCAGGATGTTCAAGGTGTTGGTGAGTAAAGGACTCTCTTTCTTCTGGGAAGAGAGAGGTCCTTTACTATCTTAGAAGGACTATAAGGATTTAATGTATGACTACTGGTCGGATCACAACAAATTTGGAGATATGGAACAAGCGTTATCAGGAAAGGTCATTTTTGACAAGTTGGCCAATGAATTCGAGTTATGGTTTGACTTTAAAACCACGCGCTCCAAGGTCCCTATGACTTCATACTCAGAAGCAATGGAGCTCAAGACTCAAGCTTATGACATGGATGCTGCGCCACTCCCGGGTCCTGATACATGGAAAACCATCCACCACTTTGGATCTGTCCAGCTCGCTCCACTCCAGTAGAAATAGTGGTGGCAGTGCCACAAAATATTTTCCAGGTGTCACATGCTCGCCCTAATGGTTGCTTTTCTCTGAGGGGTCTATATAGTCAACATCAGCCAAAGAAGGGTATGGTATACCCTTGTGCCTCTCCGTCCCGCGTTCCATACTTCATTGTCTGTTCATTTCATACAAGCCGCATTTGATATGACACATGAGAAGCTGTTAGAACATGTCATTTACTGTAACCAATTTTGATTCCCAAATGTTGATTTGGGAAATGTAGAAATGATATAAATATACCTCTTGAAGAAGGAGAAGGGGTTGAAACCATTGTAATCTTTTGCTGTGTATGCTTTTCAAGAAAGTTTAATATAATCGCAAAGTCGGGATCAACGGTTTTCATGCAAGGATTCCTGTGTTGGTCGCACTTACAGTATGTTATTTATTTTTCTTTGTGAATGTTATTCCAGTTTACTTTTCCATTCTGTCTTTATTTCATATCTGAGACTTAGGGTATAACAGCTCAAAATTCATACTCGCTATGCTCCGTCTGTTGTTTTAGGTATCCACCAACAACTTCTTCTCAAGTTAATGTAGAATTCATTTCTCAAAATTCTCTGCATTAATGGTTTGTTCATGTTCCTCCTTCTGTAGTGCCCCATATTTTGACTCTGGCATATTTATCACTCAGACTTATTACATTGTATTTAATTATTATCTGTGGACTCAACTATACTTCATAAACTATATTTTGGCATGTTATATGTGATTATTTACTGATGTTATGATGTTATCAGGATTATGCTCTGATTATGATATTATGATGTTATCATGCTCATATTTATGCTTTGATTATGATGTTACGACGATTAAACATGCCTATGTATATGCTTTGATTATGATGTTATGATGATTATCATTTATATGAAATTATTGTGCTTATGCGATTACCATGCGGTAGTTGTCATCAGATTCATTTATTTCATAACAAAAACATATATTTGATTGTAATCCTTGATATGATGTGATATGTATGATGTGGCACATGGGAACCCATCCATGATGCGATTGATTTTATGACTTTATGTGATGAAAGGAAATAATGTTGATAATATGGACCAGCTATTGATTTAATATTGTTATGAATGCATGTTTGCATAGTGCTAACTTGCAGGGTACAGGGGCTATGTGATAGCCAAGTGTGTGATGCAAAGTATGACTTAATACATATCTTGAAGAGAGCCTTAATTGCCAAGCGATGGTACGATGACACATACCAATAAACTCGATAGCAACACAGTATGGTTTGAGGGAGTATATACCTAGTATGTTGAGAGGGATGGATGCATTTCCCACCCTATGTCACTTTGATACCCGAGGTCGTGGGAGGGTAGTGCTGAGACATGCTCCCCAAGTTGTGATGACGATGGTCGGATGCCTGCTAGGAGAGGCTAGGTACGGTAGTTAGCCGATGCTACCGCTCTCAGGTTCTGTGTGGGAAGGTTAGTACAGCTGGCATCTGCTTTGTACTAGCAGAGGAAGGAAAGGGAGGATGCGGACGTAGGTTAGGATGATCTGACATATTAGTTATTATTGTTGAGTGTTGGACATTTATGATACCGGATTAGTGATGGTAGGTACCAATCTTAATTGACTGATTAATAAGAACATAATTGTTAAATAACTCTAAATGTCAAAAGAAATCATATTGTATCTGTATATTTGTCTTGTTGCGTGAAATATTATTTGTATCAGCTAGAATTTAGGTGTTTTGGTTATAGTACATGTGCAGCCTATGCATGCACACTAGTATGAAATATTAATTGAAAAACATTAAATAGTTGGATGGGTTAACTAAGTAATTGTGATTGATTTAAACCTGTAAATGTACCTTATTTATTAAAAATCAATGTGCGAGGGGACTTGACAATAAACATAAACATGTCGATGTTATCATTTCAATCAATTAATAATAATACTGCAATTAATTATTTATTGATTAATAATAATAATAATTATTTTATTTTGTTGTTATTATCTATTATTATTATTGTATATTATTAGTGTTTATTATTAAGTACTTATTATTAAGTTATTAATAACATATAATAATTGACAATACTATTATTACCATTATTTTACCATTCAGCATAAAACTTAAACAAACAAAATTGGTGTAATTTTATGACAGTTGGTTATGTTTTAAATTTACACGTTCAATTCAATAGGATAAGCATCTAGTAATTTCCCACCATCTCATCTGGGGTGAAGAATTGTACAATTCAAGAAAAATTAATTGCGTACAACGAATGTCTTAAAAAACCTGAACTAGTTGAACTGCCCAAGAAAGAACTAAATAATACTTATTATTTTAAATATGAAGGAGGCGGTGGAGAAAGGGAAGGCGGTGGAAGAAAAGAAGGGAAGGAGGTATAAGGAGGGGGATCGAATGGTTGAAGGGGGGGATTTTTTTGGAGAGTATTATGGGAGAGAATTTTTACAGAAGAAGAGAGGAAAGAAGGTGATGGAATAGAGAGGGAAGAAAACTGGAGGAGGGGGTTAACTCTAGGGGAAGAATTATACTCTCAAACAAGGAAGTTGCTATCGGGTTTATCGGCACGTGGGCTTGGGGGATAGGAAACCCATTGGTTTCCAAGGGCCAGCAAGCTCAACACTGGTCGACAGGGTGGATCATCTGGATTGGAATCAAGGCTCAGATGAGTCTTAGTCGAGGAAGAGGCAAGGCTACAAGAGTAAGGATTCAGGGAATATCTTCAACTGCCTTAAAGTTCATGTATTTTTCGGTGTAACCCTCTCGTTATTGCACAATTAAATGAATCTTGAAAAACAGAATAAGAGTAAATGTTATTTTGCTGTTACATATTTGGACTTAGTGCTTTGCCCAGCAAGCGAAGCACTACAGAATGGTATCAGATCCCTAGGTTCTAAAACTGGAACCTAAAGGGGCCCTCTAGGAGAAAAAAGAAACATTATATGGAAGGTAAATCAAAACTAAAATTTACACACTGCAAAATAAATAAATGGATGTATAGTGTTTCTGTAAATTGAAGATTTATTACACAAGTAGAAATAGGTTCTAAGTTACAACTCACAGAATGAGTGAATATTTTGAGGACAAAATTATCCTAAAGACCATAAGCTGAATGCTAGTAGCATACCCAACATTTTCTTCTGTGCAGAACCCTCTTCTTTCATGAACTAAATCAAAAAAAAAAATTTACCTGCAAAAACAAAAACAAAACGGCATTACATAATGGTTCCAAATCTGGAACCAGAGGCCTTACTAAATTAGACTAAAACAAAATAAGAGCTATAGAAAAAAAAAAAAAACTTTACAAAGAAATATTGATGAGGAAATTCGGAATGCACGTTGTTGAGGATGCCTTAGAATCCAATAAAAGAACTTCGACGACCCTCATAATTCACACTTTATTATGTATTTTGTTTTATTCATTTTATATTACTTTATAGGCTACTTGCTAGGGCTTGCCAAGGCCTGCAACCTATGGATGGCATAGCCATGAGGACCATCCTTCCTGGTGGTCAGAGTGCACTACATATTCACAATTTTACCCAATCCTTTCAGAATACTCAACTGCCATGGGGAAGCTTAGAGACGGAATTCAAATATAAGAATAGAGGAGTATGTGGGGAGTGAAGTAAATATAACTCTAGCAAGATAGACCTGGCCTGCTTCCCATTCATTCTTTTATAAGGATGCTCTTTGGCTGGTCAATAAGGCGCATCGCTTTCGCTTCTATAATAGAGGCATTGTTATGGGTGCACTTGGCTAACGAATAAAAACCTTGGTCCGCTTTCGTTCTTTCCATTCAATATCCCATTCCCGTCGCATCTGTTCTATTCATTAGCCGATCCCTTGCGGCTTGCTTCATCCTTCCCCTCCTGATCATCGGTCGTACCCTATCTTGAATATGGAATAGAATTTGTGTCGACATCTGTCCCACTGGCTGTTGAAGGTGCCGGCTGATGAAAGACATCCCCAGAATGCCCCCCCTTTCGTACCTATCTCACTTGTTTACAGTTCTTATTGGTATTTTAGTGCTTCTTTCACATGATGCAATATCTAGGTCTCCTAGACCTACTCTCTCGCCCAACATTTTTAGATGCTATACAGCTATAGGAGGAAAATACATCAACCAATGGTAAGGGTCTCGGAATGCAACAATCTCATCGTCTCCCAGTCCCAAACTCTACATAATTTGCCACTGGTACTTTGTAGCGCCTTTCTTTGCAGCAGCTTTGGACCTCTTGCTCTTAAACTTATCAGGAAATATCTGCCCTCCACTACTATCTTGCTTAGAGGGTGTTTGGGTTTCTTCTCCCTCAACCTCTTCATTGATATTCGGAAACATCGGGGGATTCCCAAACTGCTGAATCTCCCTATCGAGCTTATCAACACAGGCCTTAATGGGCATTCCAGTGCAGTGAAAGCAAAACGGGAAGAGAACATTACGACCCCTTAATATGTGGTACGTTGAAGCAAACTCCAATTTTTAAAGAGAAAACGCAAGACCCAAATGAAGAGTTCCATTCATGTAAGGGTATGGAAAGTTTCCAGAGAATTTTCACCTTCAACAGGGGACTCGGCGCTAGCTTCAGCTTTAAAGACGTCATATTCTTCCCATCTCTTCTGTGCCTCCTTCTGTATTTTTAACAACTGATCTCTTATTGCAAAGCTCCTAGCGCCCTCTAGGGCTGTTGTTGTACTCATCCTTCTGCTGCTGAAAATGGAAGCCAAGAAACCGAATTCGAGATGCCCAATAGAAAAGGAAGAGAAATGCACAGTGATGGATTAAACGAGTGATACGCCGATTTCATTCCACTGCGCTCACCTACCCCCCCCACCATTAGAATTACCACTCTGTGGGGATTTTCTTCCATTGAGCCATATTGTCACCTCATGCACCAGGCAGGTGTTCTTCTCATGGAAAACCCAACACCTGAAGCTCCCATGCTATCTCTGCACTACGCCTCCCCCACCGTCTCCTGGTTAGGTATCCAGGCACTGAAACCTAACGTGAAATTGGAGGAAGGGCTTGGAGGGCTGCCACACAAGAGAAAGGATATCACCTGATATAAGCCAAAACCTTTCCATGGAACTTAGCTCGACTTGTAGGTTGCAGAGATCCTCCATCTGGAAACGATTGTAAAAAGAAATGAGATATTGGCATTCGGGCATGGAAGGAGTATCACCTTTTTAAAATCCATCCTTACTCAGCTGAGGACTCGTGGATTACTAGCGTGTGAGCTTCATGCAGGGGGAGCCTCATGCATGTGCCGCGTGGCTTACATGCACCATACCTTCATGTGAGTAAGGTAGGGAAGCCTTCTGGAAGGTGGATATAATTTTATGTAACTTTATATTTTAATTGCCAGTTGGAGCTTTGATGGAGGGACTCACTTCGACATCTCACTGGATTGGATTGAAAGTGACAGATACTGACTTAAGTTGGAACTTTCCACACAGGCAGCTCAAAGAAGTCACTCATACAACTCAATATTCGATTGGATGGAGCCTGGAGGGACTCACTATTTTAAATTACACCAATATTTGAGCACTATTAAAATTTGAAAATTATAAAAGTTATTAAGCCTTTTATAATTAATTTAATTAGTCTATTATTTATTTTAAATAAAATAATATAAATTATAAATCCTTAAAGTATTTAATGTATTAAGCTTTAGATAATTAATAAAGTTTACATCTCATTAATTTAATATATGTATATTTATATATTCATAAAAATAATAAGCCAAAGCCTCTAGTTGTCTTTCCTCCAGTATTGGAAATGCAATTGAATCCATAATCAATTGTAAAATTTTTATCATTAAAACATATTTAAAAACACATAATGTTAAATTGTATTTTCCTTTTCGAGGGGAGTTGGGGATTTTGCATTCCCATGGTTTAATTTGGTAGTTTAGTATTGCTTTTCCAATATGCGGAAGCCTTTGGAGCATTTTTTCAGTATGGTAGACTTTAACATGGAGCAAACTGATAAATATTTACTTGTATATACTTTAAAGTACTTATATATTTTTCTTAGTATTAATTCATAGAAATAATCAGTTTAGTTTCCTTTTTGTAGACCTTTAAAACATACATATTAATGTATGGAGATTTTGTTGATAAACTATACTAAAACAGCTCCAACAACTCCTTCAGTTAGGTAGGCTTGTTTTGGCTACATCAATTCTATTAAATTCAATTTAATGTTTAAACTCCAAAATTGTTCCTCATGATTCCATGCAGAGTAACGCGTGTATCTGTTTGCACCAGTATGTATTTGTTTGCAATGTTTTACATGTTTTCATTTTATTTTATTTTATTCTTTTACAAAAATTAAATTATAAAGATAAGTGTGTTGTAAACCACACATTGTCTGGTTCATTGAAAGAGCTAGCTATCTCTTAGTGCGCTTTAAATAATTAATTTATTATTAAATTAAAATTACATGTTATAAGTGGTTTGTAATTCAATATTTAAATTAGATGCTATGTTCAATTAAATTAAGATAAAAGTTCTCATTAAAATAGATGTTAGGGTAATTAAATGTAGTATTTAATGTGATTTTGATTTAATCTAATATTAATTAGTTAGAAATAGCATTTAAATGTTAAATGTTGGGAGTTGAATGTTAATTGTAAACCTAACAATATAGATAACATTAAAATTTAGATATGGTAACGTTAGTTAGTCTATGTTATTGGAAATTCAAGTGTTAAACTTAAGGAATTACCGAGACTTTGATTGATAGTCGAAGAGGCGAGATGGATGTGAAATAAGAAAAACAAGACACTGTTGAGACTAGCATTACGAGCTGAATGTTAAGGCATAGATTAAACCCCAAGACAAAATCATTTAATGAAAGTGACTATGCAAGTTTTATGCAAATATTGACAGTTTGTCTCTATGCATAAATATAAGCATTGCATAACTAAATTTTATCTCTGCAATTATTAGATTGAGATAATAATGGCATAATGTTATTAAATATGCTAGGAATTATCATGGTTCAAACACGCAGAGGTTGAGGTCGAGGTCGAGGTCAACCACCCTCACCGCCACCACAGACCCCACCACCGACACTGCCAAGGACAACCTCCAGTCCTGAGATGGGGGTGATATTGAGATCCTTGGAAACCATCATGGCCACACTAAACAGACAGTCGAAGAGGATCGTAGAGGTAGAAAACACACAGGTGAGCCGAGAAAACGCTGAGAGGACACAGGGCCCAAGGCAAGAACCACTTCAGGATATTTCTAGAGAGCTGCAGAAGATCAGAATTCCCGAGTTCTTAGGAGGACGACCGAGTAAGCACGTCGAAGCATGGCTCGAGGGTATGAAGAAGTGCTTTGCACTAAATGAGTATACCTCAAGTTCCAAGGCTAGAATGGCCATCTTCCAGCTAAAGGGCGATGCCCTAAATTGGTGGTCAGACCTCAAGAAACAATTGCATCTTACTCCTTTGTCTGTTTCATGGGAGTTATTCAAGGAGAGGTTCAACATGAAGTATCTTCCGGCTTATTATAGGGAACAATAGGCGGGTTCCTTTCATGCTTTGGTACAGGGAAACATGACAGTCGAAGAGTATGAAGCTATATTCATGGAACTGGTAAAGTATGTCCCATACTTGGACTCAGATGATTGATAGGTGGAGCGATTTGTGTATGGACTCAACTACAAGATCAAGGCCGTAGTACGGATGTGGAAGCCATCTTCAGTTGCCATGGCAGTTGAGTATGCTCGCTATGCTGAGGATATGTTAGATGCAAAGGGAGGAAGCAATTTGATAGGATCCAATCAGTATGTTACAGGGAAGGCCCCACGACCATACTTCATAGGAGGACAATCCAGACCTCCTCCTTATGGTAACAGGTTCACCCCGAGAGGTAACACTTTAGTTAACTCAGTATCACAGGCTTCATCAACAAACCATGGGAACCGAGGACGAACACAGGGCAATTCCTATAGAGGATCGAGAGGTTTTAGAGGATCTAAGGGAAGGAACACATCCCAGAGGACTCCTCCCAGCAACATGCAAGCACCACCTAATGTCTCTTGTTGGGGATGTGAAGGTCCTCATTTTCAGCGGGATTGTCATAAGGGGCAGACTAGCAGTGGGAAGAAGGAACGAAAAGCATCCATGGGCAATTCTGATAACACTCATCGAATTCATGTAGCTGTTCATAACCACTAGGCAGAACATCAATCCACTGTAGTAGAATCCACTGGTAAAGTAAACAATGTCAAACTTAAAATTTTATTTGATCCTGGTGCAACAGATAGTTTTATTTCACCATATGCATTAGATAAATGTGGGTTGGGAGTCTGCGAGCATGATTATTTTGAATTGGTCGAGATGGCTTCAGGGGTTAAATAGGCAGTAGGTCTTAAGGTAAGGGGTTGTCAAGTTGACTTAGGAGTATGCACCACTAAGATGGATGCTTATGTCACCAATTTGGGCACCTATGACCTCATTGTCGGCATGGATTGGTTAGAAGGCCATAGATATTTCATGGATTGCTATGCGAAGAAAGTCTTGTGCCTTGATGATGAGGGTCGAGCAATTCAAATCCAGGGTCGAAAGAGGAAAATATCCCTCTGTTTCATCTCCACGGTGAAAGCTAAAAGGTGTTTAAGACAAGGATGTCAGTTGTTTGTAGTTGAGATGGTGAGCGATAGTAAAGGACCTTCCTTGAATTCTTACCCAGTATTATCTAAGTTCAAGGATGTCTTTCTAGAAGAACTTCCACAACTACCTCCAGAACGAGAGCTTGATTTCACAATCGAACTGAAACCTGTTGCGGAGCCAATCTCAAAGACTCCTTATAGAATGACAACCCTTGAGCTTCCAGAGTTACAGATCCAGTTAAAAGAGTTGCTAGACTTGGGACTAATTAGACCTAGTATCTCACCTATGGGGAGCACCAGTGATCTTTGTTAAGAAGAAGGATGGATCTTTGCGACTGTGCATAGATTATAGGGATTTGAACAAAGCCACAGTGAAGAACATGTATCCTATACCAAGAATTGATGACCTATTTGATCAGATGAAAGGCGCATCAGTATTCTCTAAAATTGATTTGCAGTCGGGGTATCACTAGCTCTGAATTAAAGAAAATGACATTTCTAAGATTGCTTTTCGAACTCGATTTGGGCATTATGAGTTCGTAGTAGTACCATTTGGTTTGACCAATGCTCCAGCAGTATTCATGAGCCTCATGAATAGTGTCTTCAGAATTACTTGGACCACTTTGTTTAGGTATTCTTAGATGACATTCTTATATATTCTAAGAACGAGAAGGAGCACGAGGAGCACTTGCGGTTAGTCTTAACTTACTTAAGGGAACATAAACTATTTGGTAAATTGCAAATTGTTCTTTCTTCCAAAAGGAGATTCACTACTTAGGGAATATCATCTCAGGAGAAGGGATCTCAGTGGACCCAGAAAAGTTGAAGGCCATCAAGGATTGGCCAATTCCAAAGAATGCGCATGAGGTGCGTAGCTTCATGGGATTAGCAGGGTATTACCGAATATTTGTGGAAGGATTCTCCAAGATTGCAAAACCCATCACCACCTTGCAGCGAAAGGGAATCCGATATGAGTGGACCAATGAATGTGATGCTGCTTTTGGTGAATTAAAGAGATTTCTAACGAGTGAACCAATCTTATGGGTACCAAACATGGATAAAGACTTCATGATATGTACCGATGCCTCGAAGCAAGGGTTAGGAGCAGTTCTAATGCAGGAAGGTGGGGTAATAGCTTATGCATCTCATAAGTTGAAGCCTCATGAGGAGCAATATGCCACACATGATCTAGAATTGGAATTAGTAATGATGGCACTAAAATTATGGAGACACTACCTGGTTGGCAGAAGTTTCACACTTAAAACAGATCATCAGAGTTTGCAGCATATTTTTACACAAAGGGATCTAAATGCTAGGCAACGATGATGGAGTGAGTTCATGAATGAGTATGACTTTGGTATCTCATATATCAAAGGAAAGGAGAATGTGGTGGCAGACGCTCTACGCTGAAGGCTGAAGATTTTCTCCTTAATCCTCTTGAGAGTGGATTTGAAGGAGAAAGTGCTCGAACAACTCTTGGGAGATGGTTGGTATATAAAGGTAACCTCAGATATTCAGAGTGGGAAGAAGTGTGAGTCAAAGTATTATGGGTACCATATTGAGGAAGATGGGTTGTTGCGATACCAAGGGAGGATGTATATCCCTAAGGAAGGTGATCTTAGGGAAGCAATCCTTTGAGAGGCCCATAGGGCACAGTATTGTGTGCACCCTGGAGTGAAGAAAATGTATGCAGACATGAAGAAGCTCTTCTTCTGGGCCAGTATGAAGAGCGATGTAGTGGATTTTGTTTTGAAATGCCTAGAATGTCAGCAAGTCAAGGTAGATCATCGACACCCAGCCGATCTCTTACAGCCTCATGATATTCTTGAGACTAAATGGGAAGTCATTTCCATGGAATTCATTGTGGGATTTCCCCTCACATCCTCGAGACATAATACTATACTCGCGGTGGTCGACAAACTGACCAAAAGTGCCCACTTCATTCCAGTGAGAGAGACTTATGATGTGACGGATATAGCAAGGGTATTCATAAATGAAATTGTACGCCTTCATGGAGTTCCAAAGAAGATAATTTTTGACCGAGACCCTAATTTTACCTCCACATTTTGGACAAGCATGCAGTCAGCATTAGGGACCCAGCTGAACTTAAGCTCAGCTTATCATCCCGAGACAAATGGGTAGACAGAGAGGGTGAATCAGGTGATGGAGGACATGCTTAGGATGTGTGTTATGGATCAACAGACATAGTGGGAGAAATATATTCCTCTAGTGGAGTTTGCATATAACAACAGTCATCACAGCTCCATTGGTATGCCTCCATACCAAGCATTGTATGGGAGACCTTGCAGGACTCCACTCAGTTGGGACAGGTTGGAGGATCGTGTTTTAGTCGGGCCTGAGTTGCTTCAGGAGATGGAAGAGTAAGTGGTACAGATCAGGAAGTGGCTTAAAGAAGCACAGGATATACAAAAGAGTTATGCTGATGCACACAGAATTGATAGAAGTTATGAGGTAGGGGATCGCGTATTTATATGCGTCCGACCGAATAAAAGTACCATTCGGTTTGGAAAGGGGACCAAGTTGTCACCTCACTTTATAGAGCCATTCGAGATTCTTGAAAGAATCGGACTGGTAGCTTATCGTCTTGCACTGCCACCCCACTTGTATAGGACTCATAATGTATTTCATGTTTCAGTATTGCGACATTACATAGCCGATGAGTCTCACAAGATTCATTGGAAGGACTTGCAGGTCTCGGACGAGGGAATCTTCATGGCTGAACCATTACGTATACTGGATCACAGGGTTTGACAGCTCTGTAGTCAACACGTGGACCAAGTTAAGGTCTAGTGGGACAAGTATAGCCTAAGATCTACTACCTGGGAGGACATAGAGACTATGCATCGAGATTTTCCCTCACTATTTTGACCATAACTCTGGGACGAAGTTTCCTGAAGGGTGGGTGTATGTAGTGCCCCATATTTTGACTCCGACATATTTATCACTCAGACTTATTACACTGTATTTACTTATTATCTATGGACTCAACTATACTTCATAAACTATATTTTGGCATGTTATATGTGATTATTTACTGATGTTATGATGTTATCAGGATTATGCTCTGATTATGATATTATGATGTTATCATGCTTATATTTATGCTTTGATTATGATGTTACGATGATTAAACATGCCTATGTAGATGCTTTGATTATGATGTTATGATGATTATCATTTATATGAAATTATTGTGCCTATGTGATTACCATGCGGTAGTCGTCATCAGATTCATTTATTTCATAACAAAAACATATATTTGATTGTAATCCTTGATATGATGTGATATGTATGATGTGGTACATGGGCACCCATCCATGATGCGATTGATTTTATGATTTTATGTGATGAAAGGAAATAATGTTGATAATATGGACCAGCTATTGATTTAATATTGTTATGAATGCATGTTTTCATAGTGCTAACCTGCAGGGTACAGCGGCTATGTGATAGCCAAGTGTGTGATGCAAAGTATGCCTTAATACATATCTTGAAGAGAGCCTTAATTTCCAAGCGATGGTACGATGACACATACCAATAAACTTGATAGCAACGTAGTATGGCTTGAGGGAGTATATACCCAGTATGTTGAGAGGGATGGATGCATTTCCCACCCTATGTCACTTTGATACCTAAGGTCGTGGGAGGGCAGTGCTGAGACACACTCCCCAAGTTGTTGTGATGACGATGGTCGGATTCTTGCTAGGAGAGGCTAGGTCCACTAGTTAGTTGACACTACTACTCTCAGGTTCTGTGTGGGAAGGTCAGTACAGCTGGCATCCACTTTGTACTAGCAGAGGATGAAAAGGGAGGATGCGGACGTAGGTTAGGATGGTTTGACATATTAGTTATTATTGTTGAGTGTTGGACATTTATGATATCGGATTAGTGATGGTAGGTACCAATCTTGATTGACTGGTTAATAAGAACATAACTGTTAAATAACTCTGAATGTCAAAAGTTATCATATTATATCTGTATATTTGTCTTGTTGCATGAAATATTATTTGTATCAGCTAGAATTTAGGTGTTTTGGTTATAGTACATGTGCAGCCTATGCATGTATTGGCCATGCATGCACACCTCACACATGCACGCTAGTATGAAATATTAATTGAAAAACATTAAATAGTTGGATGGGTTAACTAAGTAATTGTGATTGATTTAAACCTGTAAATGTACCTTATTTATTAAAAATCAATGTGCGAGGGGACTTAACAATAAACATAAACATGTCGATGTTATCATTTCAATCAATTAATAATAATACTGTAATTAATTATTTATTGATGAATAATAATAATTATTATTTTATTTTGTTGTTATTATCTATTATTATTATTGTATATTATTAGTGTTTATTATTGAGTACTTATTATTAAGTTATTAATAACATATAATAATTGACAATACTATTATTACCATTATTTTACCATTCAGCATAAAACTTAAGCAAACGATATTGGTGTAATTTTATGACAGTTGGTTATGTTTTAAATTTACACATTCAATTCAATAGGATAAGCATCTAGTAATTTCCCACCATCTCATCCGGGGTGAAGAATTGTACAATTCAAGAAAAATTAATTGTGTACAACGAATGTCTTAAAAAACCTGAACTAGTTGAATTGCCCAAGAAAGAACTAAATAATACTTATTATTTTAAATATGAAGGAGGCGGTGGAAGAAGGGAAGGTGGTGGAAGAAAAGAAGGGAAGGAGGTATAAGGAGGGGGATCAAATGGTTGAAGGGGGGGATTTTTTTGGAGAGTATTGTGGGAGAGAATTTTTACAGAAGAAGAGAAAAAAGAAGGTGATTGAACAGATAGGGAATAAAACTGGAGGAGGGCGTTAACTCTAGGGGAAGAATTACACTCTCAAACAAGGAAGTTGCTATCGGGTTTATCGGCACGTGGGCTTGGGGGCTAGGAAACCTGTCAGTTTCCTAGGGCCAACAGGCTCAATGCTGGTCAGCAGGGTGGATCATCTAGATTGGCATCAAGGCTTAGACGAGGCTCAGTCGAGGGAGAGGCAAGGCTACAGGAGTAAGGATTTAGGGACTATCTTCAACTTTCTTAAAGTTCAGGTATTTTTCGATGTAACCCTCTCATTATTGCACAATTAAATGAATCCTGAAAAATAGAATAAGAGTAAATGTTATTTTGTTGTTACATATTTGGACTTAGTGCTCTGCTTGGCAAGCAAAGCACTACACCTTCTCACCAGACAAATATGAAATGACTATGATCAAATGGCTACCTTGCCCTTGTGATTGAAATCGCTTGCATTTAAGTTCTGATTATTTTATTGTGTATCTTGACTCCATCACCCAATGGTGTTGTATTTTGTTTCAACCAATTCGATAAGAAATTTATAGTTTCCATTTGTATATATATATATATGGTCACTGTCATACATTTAGTGAAAGATCCTTCTCGGAAGAGTAGACGGCCAGTTCTCTCTTCAAAAGCAGTTTTGTTGTTACCCGGAGGCGGGTCTTTTCACAACCTTGGGTTCATTTCCGATGCTAACATGTTGTTTATGGACAACAAGGGGGAGTAAGGGAAGACACCACCAGTGAAGAATTAAGAGCTGAAAAATTCATGAAGTTTAGGAAATTCAGTTTTCAAGGACAACAAACATTAATGAAGTCACAATAAAAATACAAGGTAAGACATGACCAACACAAGGTTGAGAAAATGTTCAAGGTGGGAGACATATTTTGGTTGCAATTGAATAAGGAAAGACAACAAGTTCATGGTAACAAGATCAAGGTATTACGATATGGTCCTTTGGAAGTGTTAGGGAAGGTAGGAGATAATTCCTACAGACTCATTTTACCCCCGAATATGCACATTTACTCAATAGTTAATGTGTAAAATATGAGTCTCTATGAATCTTCCATGTTGGACTAGGAACCTAAGCAGGTATTACCTTCTAAATATGACTTAGCACAAAAAGATAAGGCAAAGTTAGTACAAGACACACATTTTTAGAAGAATTCTAGAACAACAAAGTGAGGATAATATGAACTCTAGAAAGTGGGGTTGAAAGGACAAATTCCATGTAAGGATAAAAAGTATGCCAAGGAGAAGGTAGAGGGAAAATTTCTTCACCTCATTCAATAAAATAATTTGGGGATCCTAGTGGGTTAGCTCAAGTGGTTAAGAGATGTTTCCGAAAGCAGGAGGTCTTGGGGTCAAATCCTCTAGTTGGATGTTGATAGAAATCATACTAGGGGAGATCCCTTGTCATGTAACCATTTCAATAGCACCATGGATAAACCACTAACTCATTAAATTACGATGGGTCCTAGTGGAAAAATAAATTAGTTAGTAAGGAGTTAATTTTTGGCCAATTTACTTATGTAATTAAATAAATGGTGGTGAACCACAATTTTGCTATATTAAATATTTATAATATATGTTTATGAGTTGTCAATGGATTAGGTTTCTTAATAGGTATAATAGTAAGAGATAAGGAAGGTGAGTTGTCATCCTTTTGAAACATTAGGAAGGAAAGTAGGAAAAAGCAAAAACAACAGTGAAACAACAGGAAAAGCATGAAAAGCAACACAACGGAGAAAGCCATAAGTTTATAAATTTTACACTCAAGAAGGAATGGTAAAATAAAAAAATAAATCAAAGGCTTTAGGAAATATTTTGAGGCTAATTTTATCTGATGAGGGAACATTCATGGAGGCAAGTGAGTCCATATTATAGGTGGATGTTTCCAAAGAAGCCACCACTCTTCACAAATTCAAATTTCAAAAAAAGAAAGGATCTAGAATGAAGTTAGAAAAGCTAGCAAGGGTTAGTAAAATGAGTATGAGGACCTCACTAAAGAATCTTTTGTCATTTTGAGTTTTGACGATTTATCTTGAGAGCTCTATGCATCTCAGAAACTTTGGTGATGTTCCCCTTTGCATTCATTGATCCAACTGAGGGATTGAGAGATTATTCTATTGGATTTTGAGGAAGAGAACATCCAGTCCTTTTAATGAAGGCTTAATGAATCCTTTGAATTATTTTCCAGGTCTTATTAAAGTCTTATGGAGTAATTAAACTAAATTCCAGTTGAAGTGGTGATTTTTGTAAGGAGTCTCCAGTGCTATTTAAAGTTTGGTATGTGCTGGGAAAAGGAGGGAACACCTGTGGTTCTTGGTAGTTGTTTCTATCTATCCTATTGTTCATATATGATACATATAAAGTGGTGGGAACACTTTGGGTATATGATCCTAGGTTTGTGTCAAATTACTACTTGGGATCCCAAGTACTATGAAGAGAAAACCATCACCTTGACCTACTTGTCTATCTTCTTTTCTATGTAACCTTTTTGAGTTCTATGGCCACTTTCATATCTGATATATAGAGTTTATGTATATTCTTGAGAATCCATGAATTTTTTCTTAAATAAAAATTTCTAGTGATAATTTTACATGTTGCAGAATCTTGCATTTCCTTGGATTATTTCTCCTATGCTTGTTTGATGCTAGATTTTGACTAATTTTTTCAATTTTTGTGTATTAGACTATATTTTGTTCATATATTTTCTGATATGAAGGTTTTTTCATGTATATAACACAAATTAATACAAATCCCATCCTTTAAACTTGCAATTCATCACCCTTATATGTTGTTTCAGTTCGCCAAGAAGTTGACTACTTGAGTAGTCCCGGTTTCCTAAATTTTTCTCTAGCTCCCAAATTTAGCCAAAACCAAGTCTAATATTTTATCCCAGTGTCTAAATAATAAGTGGGGGTTTGAATACAGATAATCCACTTCCATTCTACACCAAAATACACTGGGTTTGACATAATTCCTCTGGTCATTACCTTGAAGCGTTTGTTTTAGCCAAAGGAGTCTTCCAAAGCGTGATTTAGCCTAGTAAATGTATAGTTGTCAACATTGGGAGTATATTTAGGATGATCCATATTTTCCTTATTCCATATCATATCATAAATAAACCACCTTTGGAAAATTTTGGGAAGTCTTAGAGTCTTCAGTTTTAATTCCTAGCCCAAAACTAGTCATAGTTGAGCTAGTGTGGCTGAATATCCATTTAGGTGCATTAAAATGGTATTAGAGCACGGTCCTCTACACTTGTGATCAACAATACCAAGATCCATAAAATATTATTTGAATAAATTATATAGATCAAATCCGAATTTTGCAGCAAGCTAGCTAGTTCTAGTCATTGAAGTTGATGATCTTGAGCAACATGAAGAAGAAGAAGTGCTCTATATAGATGGATGCCTACTAAGAGATGAGGATCGTTAATTTTTTAACCAAATTTAAAATGAATACCAAAGGAATGAACCACCAATGGCTAAAATATGGTTTATCAAGGAGGATATCAGCAAGTGAAAACTTTCCTCGTCATTATCAAGAGTATCTTGCCTTGGGGAATGAAATATGCAAATGGCATATCCTTCAATGATTATTTTTATTGCATATTTGGATTTTGGCCAAAGCGTGCAAATGATAATATGCTCAAGAAAATAGAACATTAGGAAGGGAACCAGGTTGTTCCACACTCAGAACATAAAATAAGAAGGAAAGGGAACAAAAGGCCAAGGCTCACCAAAACCATCCATATATCAGAGTTTTATGAGATAATTTGGT
This sequence comes from Pseudotsuga menziesii, assembly GCA_001517045.1. Lineage (NCBI taxonomy): Eukaryota > Viridiplantae > Streptophyta > Pinopsida > Pinales > Pinaceae > Pseudotsuga > Pseudotsuga menziesii. The sequence goes on from LPNX010552559.1 coordinate 175,943, forward strand.
TTTTATTCAAGCAGAGCCAAAGCTGATGAGGACCCAATTTGTGCTAGAAAGTGCAAGGAGGAAAAGGATGCACATCTTCATCCACCCACAATTATTGAGAGGAACCAGGAACCTCCTAGTTCTTCAGGTGGTGAAGGAGAAGAAGAGGTCGATATAGAGGAGTGCTAGTCACTAGAAGGTGACTGCAATGGATAAGATAACTATGCAGAGGAAGAAATAGATACTAATCCTTCCAATTGTTATTCATAAATTTAAAATAGAGGTGAAATAATGGAGGAATATGATACTCTGGACATGGATAAGAGAGAATTCCTTAAAGGGTGTGCAAGTCTCTATGTTGGTGTCATAGAGATCGATTTAGAATGGCTTGATGTAGATAATTTTTCTGTAAGAATGAAAAAGAAGATATTGTAGAAAAGGAAGAAGAATAAGGATCCAATTATCCAACACCAGCTGAGATTCATCATGAAGTTGATCCAAATAAGGAAGAAGAGGATGTTTATCCTCAAGAGCCTCATTTTTTTGCAGGGACTTTGAAGATGAGTGAAAGGAAGATCCATGAGGCATTGCATGTTTTCCATGACACTATTGCATTGGTGTCAAATTCTTGTTAGAGAGCTGCATCGATGGAGGATCATCTTCTATTGAAGACTTGGAGTCCATTTGGGAAGAAATGCATAACATGAATCAAAGGTAAATTTTTTGCATTTGCTTCCTGATAGAGATCAGTTGTCTGAGCTTGTGGGGATGTATCATGGTACATCTTTGAGGAATGCAAAAGAGACTGACAAGATCACCCTTGAGTTGGAAAACACATAGGAATCTTTGAAGAGTACTCAAAGTGCACTTCAAGAATATAAGATTCATATTTAGTAGCTTCATGAGAAGTTGTTAAGGTCTCATTCTCCCTCCTACATTTTTTACAATCATTCTCATATGGATTATTGCATTCATGGACCAAAATAGGATCCTCATGTGATTGTGTTGCATGAGGAAATTTCCGATTTGCAGAGGTTTTCTGAAGTGAGATGATATTGAATATTTTGGCCAAACACCTATTTATATGTAGAAGAACATAGAGGAGGACTTAGATATGAGAGAGATAGCTGAGGAAAAACTATTTGAGTATGCAAGAAATGGTATTTGTTTACCCAAGAATTGGGTAAACAAGTGCATCATTGATATGTAGGTCCAAGGAAGCACAAGTATTGTTTGCATCTTTAGAGAATTGTTTGGCATGCATTAATGGAAAGAAATATATCATGTGTCACCTATATGGAAAGAAGTTCCTTCTTTGGATGAGGTGGTTGACCACATCCCATATGGATCAAAACATAAACGTATTCATTTATTCATTGATGTGGTAAAAGTTCCTTGGGTTTTTGCAATAAAAATATTTGTTGTGCTTGACATGGTTTGGGGAAGTGAGAAACAACAAAGACATATTTTGCAGCCATTAGATATCTCCATTCTTCATGCATCCATGGATTGGGTGAAAAAATACATGGCAAATTTTTGAATCACCATGTAAGAGACATTTATTTTTCACTTGTGGAATGTTGAAGACACCAGTGCATGCAATAAATCAAACGGTATAGGAGGAGATCCAAACATTGTTGGACGTAATAGAAAATGTTTTCAGAGGCATTGGAAGTGGTGACCTTTAAATTTTGTTGTGGGATCTTGGAATTCCTTAGAATGACATATTATTTCATATGTTAGTGATGGATGAGGGAGGTAAACAAAGACTGCAGGATCATGGTATATTTTATGTGGATGTATTAGAAACTTTTCATTTATTTGATTCATTTGGGACTCTAGAATCATTCTTGGTCTCAACTATTCCAGCTGAAAATCTTATGTAGTAGTATGTGGGACAAAGATACCTCCTGAGAGGAGTAAATTGCTTAGAGTCAAGTACCTTCCCAAGAGCCAAAATTGATCTCCACTTTAATCCTCCTTATCATATTCATATAAATTAAGAAGTGATGTAGAAGACATATCCTTGTGTCTAATGTGACTATTTGGGATCCACATGCATAACCATTAGTTTTTCTAGTACACCTATGACTTCACCATCTTACACGAGAAAAGCATACAACAAGCAATTTGGTAACATTGTATTTGTTCCTTTTAATACATTATGTTTCATTGTGAGATTGTTTGGAAAGCATTATGTTGGCTTTGGAACTATGTCAAATACTTGGGTAAATCAATCATTGCATAACCATTTGTCTAGACATGAATTTGGAAGGATTGAAGGACCATATCTTTATTCTATGGTTGAGTTTGGTAAAGTTGGTTCCTACATGAATAATATTTGATCCCTCCTTGTTCAGATTAATTCCATGGATGTAAAGAAGTGGGATAATGTTTCACCATGTAGATATTCCTTCCGGTTCAAAACACATGTGGCTGACCAAGTAAGGAAAGGAGTTTTTTGTTGGGATGAAGAAAATGATGCATGATTATTCCATGTTTTTGTTAGATTTTTAACATTAAGCTAGCATTATTAGGATCTTTAACTGAGAGAATAACAAGCACAACAATCAAACACAAGAAACAATGAACACAATGTTTTTCCTCAGGGAAACCATAAATAGAGAAATTCCTGCAAATTCCTCAGAGATAGAATCAACACCAAATAGAAAATTCCAAAACAATAAGATGATCTCTCGACAGCAGTAACCTCTTTCTTCCTAGCCCCAGTGTCTTCTTCTTCCTCAGCTATGCACTACAACTGAGTGTGAGTGAGTGTGTGATAAATAGAGAGGCTCACTCTCTATTTATACTAATTCCTGACTTGACTAAACCCAACTAGGGTCAACTTCACTAGGTGATTCTAATAACCCTAGTGCCCTAGAATTGCGGGGAATGTAACCCTTAGATAATACGAGGGTTACCCATAATTACTTTACATGAATTGATTACATTATAGATCCTCTAGATCGGAACATCGAGGCATGACATGACTCAATTACATTACAAACACATCCTGAAATAAACATCAGGGTACAAGACATAAGATACATAGGTGAATACATTCCTAAGTTACAATTACATCAACACTCCCTCTTAACTAGGAAGGTATTCTTTCGACATAATTTTCAACACTGGTCTTCTTCTCTGGATTGACTGGATCATCTTGTCATCTTCATCTTCAAGTTATCTTCATCTTAAAGTCTTCTTCATCTTCAAGTCATCTTCGTCTTCAAGTCATCATCGTCTTCAAGTCTTCTTGATCTTCAAGTCACGTTCATATTCAAGTCATCTTCTTCTTCAAGTTTTCTTCATCACGGGATCTACATCATCACGACCACTGGCTCATCACTACTGAATCATCACTGTATCATCATCTGAATCATCACTTGATATAGATCATCATCAAGTTTGGATCATCATCACATCTGGATCATCACTTAATCTAGATCATCATCAAGTCTAGATCATCATCATCATTGGTGCTATCTCTTGACTCTTCTTGTCATAGGAAGTTCTACAGAGCCAACCCTTTTTCATGATAGTTGTAGGCCTACCCTTCATGTAGGTCTTCATCAGCACTTATATCTGACCCTAAGTCAGAATGGCCTACCCAGCTCTTACATATGACCTCATCTTGTCAGAAAGGAATGCCCAGCACTCACATCTGACCTCATCTTGTCAGAAAGGCCCAGCACTCACATCTGACCATGTGTAAACACATTGCGCTAGAATGGATCAGCACTTATATCTAACCATGTGCGAACACACCACATCGAAAGGGCTCTGCACTTACATTCGACCATGTTTGAAAACACCACATCAGAAAGGCTCAACACTTATATTCGAACATGTTTGAAAACACCGCATTGAAAGGGCTCTGCACTTAGATTCAACCATGTTCAAAAACACCACATTGAAAGGGCTCTCAGTCCCAGATTGAGGATTCCTGGTAATTGACTAGGTGCCTCCATTCTTCCAGAGAATGGAATCAACCCTTATATCTGATCAAGTGGGAACACATCCCTCAATCACATCAAAATTTCCATGCGTTCACATCTGATCATGTAAGACTACATCCTATAGTCATATCAGAACAACCCTCAGTCCCAGACTGAGTTTTCCTGGTAACTGACTTGGTGCCTCCATTCCAAGACTGGCATTTAGCCCTTACATCTGATCATGTAGGGACCAATCCTACAGTCATATCAGAATGTCTTAGCACTCATATCTGACATGGAAGGAACCAAATCCTCTCACCATGACATAATGGATCAGCCCTTACATCTAACCATGGAAGGAACCTAATCCTCTCACCATGTCAGAATATCTCTTGGTCTCATAATTTCCCCTTGGAGGGAACCTAGATCTAGAGAACACCAAGATTCTCCTTGAAGTACTCAAACATCACTCTAGCCAATGGCTTTGTCAATACATCATCTATCTATTCCTCCGTCGCAACATACTGGAGCTTCACTGCTCTTCTCTGCACCATATCCCTGATATAGTGATACTTGATCTCGATATGCTTCAACTTGTCATGGAACACAGGGCTCTCTGAAAACTTCACACAACTCTGGTTGTTGCAATATATACAAGTAGCATCCATTTGGAGATCAAATAAATCAGACAGTAGCTTCCTCAGTCGTACTACCTCACAACTAGTTGAACAAGCTGCAACATACTCTGCTTCAGCTGTACTCAGTGCCACACAAGATTTCTTCCTACTAAACCAAGAGATCACACTTGATCCCATACAAAAGAAGCATCCTGGAGTGCTCTTCCTATCGATGGCACTTCCTGCCCAATCTGAATCAACATAACCATCTAGGTTAATCTTCTGATTTTCCTCGTACTTGATCCCATAGTCAACTATACAGTTCAGGTAGCTCAGAATATGCTTTGCAGCAATCAAGTGAACATGTCTCGGATCTGTTAGGAATTGGCTCAAGGTGTTCATAGAAAATCAAATATCTGGTCTCATGTTCTTCAAGTACATCAAGGACCCAATCATCTGATGATACATCATAGCATCAACCGCTTCTGATGAAGCATCACTCAGTAGCTTTATGTTTGATGCCATAGGTGTGGTTATGGACTTACAGCCCATCATCCTGAATCTCTACTGCACACTTCCCTTGTCCAAGGAAGATTCCATCTGCATTCTACCACACCTCCATGCCTAAGAAATAGTGCATCATACCCAATTCCTTCATTTTGAACTTGGCAACAAGTTTCCTCTTCGTATCAGCAATCAACTCATCCATACCTATTACAAACAAATCATCCACATATAGTAGGAGTATCACTTGATTGCCATCTTCAACCTTGTAGTAAAGGTTGGAATTTGCTTTACTCTTGGTAAATCCCAAACTGGATAGGAAACCATCAATTCTATCGTACCATGTCCTGGGTGCCTGTTTCAAACTGTACAAGGCTTTCTTCAATCTACATACATGAGAGTCTATGTCATGTGTCTCAAAATTGAGTGGTTTTTCCACATACACTTCCTCTTCTACTACACCATTCAAGAAAGCAGTCTTGACATCCATCTGGTGTATCTTCCATTTCATCGCTGTTGCCAGAGCAAGTATCGATCTGATGGAAGTGTATCTAGCTATAGGTGCAAAGGTTTCTTCATAATCTATTCCTTCTTTCTAGGAGAAACCACAAGCCATGAATCTTGCTTTATGTTTCTCGATGTTTCCATCTATAGCATGCTTGATCTTGTAGATCCATTTGGAAGTTACAATGGACTTCCCTTCTGGTCTTGGGACAGCATCCCAAACATCATTCTTCATGATCGATTGATACTCTTCAATCATAGCATCCTTCCACTCTTTTTGTTTTGCCGCTTCTTCATATTTGGAAGGTTCTTTATCAATAATGTCACATAGTAAGGCTACGCAACTAGAACATGATCTAGTTCTCTTTCTTCCTCTGGGTGTTTCTTTTGAGGCTCCATATCTTTCTGTACCTTGGATAATTTCACGTACCCAAGCAGGTTTCCTCTTATGAGGATTCTTCTCCAGAGGTGGATCTACATGTTCTTGAGGTTCTTCTAGTTCTCGATCTTCTTCTTGAATTTCTTCATTCATGATTGTATCATGAATTCTAGGTTCTCTTGTTTCTTCAGGTTTTTCAGTTGGCTTCTTCCTAGATTTGATGTAGGCTAAATCTTCATCAAATGTTACATATCTGCTAATTTCAATCTTCTTGAACCCTAGGAAGTATATTCTGCAAGCCTTCGAGCTTTTAGAGTATCCCACAAATATACCCTTCTTTCCTGAAGGGTCTAGTTTTTTCCTCTTCTCTTTTGGAATGTGAATATACACTGGACAATTGAATATTCTGAGATGCCTAACTTCTAGTTTCTTGCTGGAGAAGACTTCTTTAGGAGTCGTGTTCTCGAGTACTCTGTGTGGAGTATGGTTTTGTACATACACTGTTGTTCTGGTAGCTTCTACCCAAAGATGCATAGGAAGATCTTGATCATGAAGCATTGCTATTACAGCTTCCATGATAGTTCTATTCTTCCTTTTTGCGATCCCATTCTGTTGTGGATTATAAGGAGTGGAAAACTCCCTCTTAATCCCTGAGTCTTTACATAGCTCTTTGAATTCATTCGATGTGAATTCTCCACCATTATCTTATTGAAAGGTCTTGATCTTGTTTTCAGTGTGGTTCTCGATCAAGGCTTTGAATTCCTTGAACTTACAGAATACTTCATCTTTGTTCTTCATAAAGTATATCCATGTCTTTCTAGGAAAATCATCAATAAAAGAAACATAGTATGCATACCCGCTTAGTGAACTGGATGACATTGGACCGCATACATCGGAGTGGATGATTTCCAAGATTCCTTTTGCCTTGCTTTTGCTACTTGGAAATGTATTCTTTGTGTTCTTCCCTTTCACACATCCTTTGCATACACCTTCATGTTTTGTCTGCATTTTTGGAAGCCCTTCAATAGCTTTGCTTGCAAGAGGTAATGCTCTGTAATGCACATGTGCAAGCCTTCTATGCCAAAGCTCATTTGGGTCTACTGAGTCATGAACCAAAGCTTGTTCTAGATGTTCCTTCAATTTGTATAAGCCTCCTTCTTGTTCCCCAATCACTACTGCATCATTAATGGTCTTTCCTTTTGGCCACATGATGACTTGACCATCTATAAAGGCAACCCTCATTCCTTTTGCATCTAATACAGATATGGAGAGGATATTCTTCTTTAGTCCTGGTACAAACAAAACTTCCTTCATTGTCATAGACTTTCTAGAGTCTATATTGTATGAGGATTCACCACTACCATTTATTGGATATTGGTAGTCATCTCTGAGTTTCACTTTGTGAGGTGATTCATGTTCATATAGTTTCACAACGGATTCCTTGAATCCTGTCATGTGCTTGGAAGCACCATTGTCTATAAGCCAATCATTGCTGCCATGTGTGATAGTTCCCGTGAGAGTGGAGATCAGAACATATTCTTCTTAACTTGAAGAATCATCACTGACTTGTCTGTTTCTCTTTGAGGAAGTTTCATCATCCTTTGCAACATGAGCATGATGTCTTCTCTTGTTTCCCTTCTTCTTGTGAGAGATACTTTTATTCTTAGGACAGTCTCTAGAAAAATGTCCTCTTTCATCACATGTATAGCAAATGTACTTAGACAAATATCTAGGATTTCTAGAGTTATTCTTTTGATGAGAGTAATTACTTCTGTGGTGGCTAGATTTGGATTTCTTGGATTGTACTATGAGAGCTTAATCTTCACTTCCCATCTTTTCTTCTTGAGCTACTATCCGAGCTTCTTCTTGAGAGCATTCTTCCCATAGTCTGCTGAACTTGACTAACTTATTTCTGGAACAGATCCCTTGAATAAAGGAGTCCCATGACATAGGGAGACCATTCAAGGTGGTCATTAAAATATCTACATTCTCCACTTCTTCATCTACTGCTTCAATTTGTTCTTTGATCTGGGAGACCATTCTGAAGTAAGACTGGATAGTCTCAGCATTCTGGATCTTCACATTCTTCAACTGGTTTCTCAGGGTCATCTTCCGGTTTATGTTTTTTCCTTCAAACAATTTGGTTAGGGCATCAAACATAGCTTTAGGTGTCTTTAGGGAGGACACCTATGGTATGAGGTGATCCTTGATTGAATCAGCAATAATCCTCTTTGTCATAACCAACTTCTTCTTAGGTAAGGCCTTAGCCTCATCTCCCTCTGGAACTGGAACCTCCTCACTAATATAGGAGTCCAACTCATTTTCTTCTAGGACCAGGGAGATCATATACTTCCAGGCTCAGAAGTTATCATCTCCCTCAAGATTTTAATCAAGATTTTTATGATGAGACATCTTAATTTAGAACCTCAAATGGAAATACAAAATATTTATATCTTACAAGGTCAAGATGTCGGATCTGGATTTGGAGCTGAAATCCTCCAGTGTTGGTTCAACAGCAGATTAGGGTTTTGCTTTTTCAGAGTTCTATCCAACCAAATGCTTTGATCTTGATTACTAACTATGATTTTTGGGAGGAGATCAATCCAGGCTTGGGCTCACTGAAAAATTCCACTTCTGTGGAAAGCCTTAATTTTCAGTAGCAGTGTAGGGTCCAAAACTAAAAAACCTCACAATTGGATTCTGCTTCGACAAAAAGATGCGCCCTAAGGAGGAGAGTTAATCCAACCTTATTTTGCTGAAAATTTGTGGAGGAAGACCCACAAAGTAGGAATCCCTAGTTACTGTAGCTGCATAGTGTCTTCTTCTCAGGTTAGCTCTGATACCATGTTAGATTTTTAACATTAAGCTAGAATTATTGGGATCTTTAACTGAGATAATAACAAGCACAACAATCAATCACAAGAAACAATGAACACAGTGTTTTTCCTCAGGGAAACCATAAATGGATAAAACCCGACAGCTTCCTCAGAGATAGAATCAGCACCAAATAAAAAATCCCAAAACAGTAAGATGATCTCCCGATAGTAGTAACCTCTTTCTTCCTAGCCCCAGTGTCTTCTTCTTCCTCAACTATGTGCTACAACTGAGTGTGAGTGAGTGTGTGATAAATAGAGAGGCTCATTCTCTATTTAAACTAATTCCCAACTTGACTAAACCCAACTAAGGCTGACTTCACTAGGTGAGTCTAATAACCCTAGTGCCCCAGAACTGCGGGGACTTTAATCCTTAGACAATAGGAGGGTTACCCACAATGACTTGACATGACTTGTTTACATTATATATCCTCTCGATCAGAACATCGAGGCATGAAATGACTCAATTACATTACAGACACATCCCAGAATAAACATTAGGGTACAAGACGTAAGATACATAGGTGAATACATTCCGAAGTTACAATTACATCAATAGTTTTCCACAGCAGTTTTTAGTCGATGTTTTGTGCATAAAGGGAGTGCTTGTAAATTAATTTTAGGAATGTATTTTAGGTTGAATAGACACCCCATGAGGTTAAAACCCCATCATATACATTATTCAATTGCAAACATGGAGGTGTTAGCCATCATGGATGCATTAGCTAAATGCATAAAGTGCTTAAGGGAAATCAAGCTTGAGATTGAAATTTACTATAATGTTTCAACACCAATATTGAAACATGAGGGACTCAATGTATGGAAACAAAAATGGATTGAATGTGAGTTATTGGGTGTATTGAAGCATGTGAAAATGTTTGGCAAAGTTAAATCCAATCTATATATTGCAAACCGATTTGCCATGGATTGCTGCAAAAGTAGGTTCATTCATGACTTGATGGAGAGGTTGACCAATAAAAGTTTGAAAAATTGGTGATCTATGATGGAGATGAGATTCAAATGGATTTTGGAGGAGCCTTGCCAAAGTATTGGGGGGAAATTTTACCGTTCTTCACTATCTATATTTTCACTTGCTTGAGGACAAGCAATTTTGGGAGGGGAGGAATGTAATGTCCCCATTTTGATAGAACCAAGAAGAAACCACTATCCCATTAAAATTCTATGGGTCCTAGTGGAAAAAATAATTAATTATTAAGGAGTTAATTTTTGGCCAATTTACTTATGCAATTAAGTAAATGATGGCGAATCTTTTGCTATATTAAATAATTTTAATAAATGTTTATGAGTTTTCAATAGCTTAGGTGGATCAAGAGGGATCATGGGAAGAGATGAGGAAGGTGAGTTTTCAGTCTATAAAAAATTTAGGAAAGAAAGGAGGAAAAAGAAGAAACAACAACGAAAAGCAGGAAAAACAACACAAAGCATAAATTTAGAAGTTTCCTAAATTTTGCACTCAAGAAGGAATGGTAAAAGAAGGAAAGAAGTAAAAGGATTTAGGAAAGATTCATAAGCTAATTTTATCTATTGATGGCACATCCATGGAGGAAAGTAGGTCCATATTCAAGTGCAACTTTCCAAAGAAGCCACCACTCTTCACAAATTTGAATTTCAAGAAAGGAAGGATCTATAATGAACATACAAAAGATAGAAAGGGTTAATAAAAGGAGTATGAGATCCACACAAAGGAATTTTTTGTCATTTACAGTTTTTCATATGCATATTTATATTTTATTTCACATTAGAGGCTTGAGTGAGGTGCTCCTTTCCAACATTGGGTGATGTGCCCCTTTGCATTCATTGATCCAGTTGAGGGATACCGAGATTCTTTTGTTGGAGTTTAAGGAAGAGTACATATAGTCCTTTTCATGGAGGTTTAATGCTTCCATTGAAATATTTTGCAGGTCTGATCAAATTCTTATGGAGTACTGAAACCAAATTCTATTTGAAGCAGTGATTTTTGTAAAGAATCTCTAGTGCTAGTTAAAGTTTGTTGTATGTTGGGATAAGGAGGGCCCACTTGTGGGTATTCATAGTAGTTGTTAGATATCCTATTGTTCATGTCTGATCCATATAAATATTTGGGCACACTATCAGAACCTAATCCCAATTTTGGGTTGAACTACTGCTTGGGAGCCCAAGTGCCGTGAAGAGAAAATCATCTCCCCGACTAGCTTGTCTATCTTCTTTTCTGTGTAAAATTTCTGATTTCTTTAGCTACTATCATATCTGATATCTAGTGTTTATGAATATTATTTAGAATCCATGAATTTTTATTAAATAATTAGTTCCATTGATAAATTTACATGTTACGGAATCTTGCATTTCCTTGTATTATTTCTCCTGTGATAGTTTGATGTTATATTTTGACTAGTTTTCAGTTTTGAGTATTAGACTATCTTATATTCATCTATTTTCTGATATGAAGGTTTTTGAAGGAACATAAGATAAAATTTAACCAATAATGGACTTTAAACCTACAATTCGTGACCCTTATATTATGTTTGAGTTCACCTGGAAGTTAACTAGTTGACTAGTCCCAATTTCCTAGTTTTTTATCTAGCTCACAAATTCAGCCCAAACCAAGTCTAATATTTTATATAAGTGTATGAATAATAGGTATGTATTTATATACATTCCATCCATTTCCATTCTACACAAGAATCATTGGGTTCCACAAAATTTATGGGGACATTACCTTAAATCGCTTGGTTTAACCAAAAGAGTTTTCCTAGGCGTGTTGTATCCCAGTAAAAGTAAAACTATTGAAGTTGGGAGTATATTTAGGTTGATTAATATTTTCCTTATTCCATATCATATTTTAAAACAACCACCTTTGAAAATTTTTGGGAAGTCTAGTGGTGTTAGAGGTTGCAATTTTAATTCCTAGCCCAAAACTAGTCATAGTCGAGCTAGTGTTCTTGCATCTCCATTTAGATACATTACATCCCTTGATTCCCCACCGGGTTAGGCCCTATAATCATGGATTATGGTTTTACTTGTAGAACAACTGGCTTCTCCATGTTCTTCATATTTTAAGGGGGTTTTCTCGTGGATGTAGTGAACAACTAATACTTTGGATTCGTGAACCACATTGTAAAAAAGTACTTTAGGGAACAAAAGAATCCAAAAATGGGGAGGCGTGATACAAAACTAATAAATATATAAATTTTCATATATTTTGGTGCTTTCTAGGTGGGAGGATTATATGAATTGGCTTGTAGAACCATTTTTGGGGAAGATCTCACTTTGCAAATTGGGGTCCAAAATCTTGTAATTCATATGTGAGGGATTAAATTATTTTTTGGGGGGCCAAAAGTTAATTTCTTACACCATTCCACTTGATTATATTCTACACTCTGATACCTTTCAAACAATCTAATAATTACCTCAAATGGAGTATGTACGGTGAAACTATGTCTCTTTCAATTTGACCTATCCAGTTGACCACTATGGTACCAAGTGGATTTCACATTAGCTTTCATTTCTTACACATGCAAAGCTAGTCATGTGTGTAATTTCAAGAGCATTCTAGAAGGTCCAAAACCCTAATCAAGAATTGAGGCATGCACAAATCCTAAAATTAATCGTAGATGACTATCAAACTATGTTAAATACCAGGTTGTTAGGAAAAGAAGGTGTTCATTCTTATGATGGTATTCTATTGTGCCATAGTTGACAAATAGCATGGAATTGAATATTAGAGAAAAACAAAGGAAGTAGGAGATCATGCAGTAGCCATTCTAGCCACATAATCATAGGTAACTCCATAGATAGTATCACTTTCTTTGTATTTTCATTATATATAAAGGATCAAGGCATAACCCTCATCTTGGGTTGGTTTTTTTCCCATAATGGGTTTTCCTAGAGTAAATGTTGTGTTGACAGTGTGGATTGTGTTTTTATTTACTCTAGTTAATTTATCTTTTAGTTCTAATTTATTTTATCATTTAATGGAAATAAGCTAATAAAAAGAACTAAGTTGTAAGATCCATCCACTACAAGGAAAATAGCTTGTAGTGGAGGTGATAGCGGAGGATTTTACTGTTATAAGATTAGAAAAAGAAGTAAAACAGCCCTCCACTACAACCTTCGTCAATTGTAGTGGATGTTTTAATGAAGGTCATAACAAATATAATTTATAACTAAAAAAAAACCGTCGGCTTGATGTTTTAGTAGATGTTATTTTTATTGGTGCGTATAGTTCAATATAGGTGCACTGGTGTATTACATAAAACAATGCACCAATGATGTACAATGTAATGTATGTGATTTAGTGCATTAAAACAGAATGACCACCGAAAATAACAGAATGTCAATGCCATATCGATGATTGTGTATCGACTATATGCACCAAGATTTCTTACTTAGCAAACACACCGATCCAATATGTCACATCGTACATGTTTGTGCTAGAAATTGTTCCCAGACTACTAGAAGAAAACAAGCTAGAACAATGTCAAAAATAAAAGCAAAAGGAAACTGTTTTTTAAGGTTTTTGGTTTGAAAATTTATCAATAAGAGGGTAAATCTTCAACAAGCTAACACAAATATTGAATCATAAAATAATAATAAAGACTGAGATGTAAATCCATAAAGTATAAACCATGAAAATAATAAATATAACAGTGACTTCATCCACAATATATAAGCACTTGCATGAATAAACACATTACACAAGAAATGAGATTATAAATTGAGTGATCAAACAGATCAGAAATGAAACCAGCAATAAATATAGAAATGGATTATAAGAATGTATATATCATATTCAGTCTTCAAAGTTACATGAGAGTTTTGAGTCTTAGCTTAACATACAGTAGCATTAAAGCCTCCTCTTGCACCAAAATTCGAACCCTTAAAATGTATGTTTCTCTTCCTTTTATAATCACAAAGGTAGAGTAGTTCCATAAGTACCTTCTAGGTAGAGATTTGAAGCAGTTACATCAATTAGTTACATGCTAACTCAAAATATTTAAACACAATTAACCCAAAAATAGCAAATCGGACTCTGGGAGATTTGACGAATTTTCTGAAAAATAGGTCTCACAAACGTCTCCATATCTCCCGATCTATGATAGCTGTATGAAAAATAGGATAGTTTTTTTTTAATGATTCCATGAAGAACAAAAACCTATCTTGGTTTTTAAAAATTCCCCTACAATCGATTGGAATACATGCTGGAAATTTGTGACTAAAACAGGAAACTATTAACTAATTCAAACCCTGAAAAATAGGCCACAAAAATGAATTTGAATCTCTCAAAGGATGATAGATGTTGCAAAATTAAGATAGGTTTTTATGAATGATTCTATGATGAACAAAAAACTATTTGGGATTTCTGAAATTCATCTTCATTGCCTCCTAATATGTGCTCAATTACAATGACTAAAACAAGAAAAATAGAGTCCTCATGACATTTTTTTGGCAAAAGGCTTGAAACAAGGCTAGACCTTGGATATATAACATGAATTGAAAATCATTTTCAGACGTTGAACGACTATAATAATTAATAATCCATTAAAATAAAACTAATACAGAAAATAAATAACTTAAAACAAACTATAAGTTATAAAACCAAAAAACATGCATTTAAACTATTAAAATTTAAAACAAACTCAAAATGAAAAGTAAATAAGACATTGTTGAGGCCTGGAAATTCGCAGGCGGTGACAGTAAGAGATTCTACCCAATCAGCGTCCCCAACTAGCCTGCTGACTGTTTGGTATAGGGAATCCGTCCGGTTTACGGTCCGGCTACCGTAGGTCAAAGTAACAACAAGGGTTTACCGGTTGCGGCCCGGTCCACCGGAATTTGTATTTTGACTTAATATATGCAATGCATATGCCTATCTTAACCATGCAGGGTGATAAAGATGCAAGGAACGACACAATGTGCTGCGCAGGTTCTTACCTCTCATCTTATGTTCACAAACATCTAAACCACATATGCAACTATGAAATGAGATGACTAACTATCTATCCCCGAGGAGCCAGAAAATGATTATTTGTGAGTAATGTACTACTTTCATGTATGATAAACAAAATTACAGATAGCTGTTATTTACATTTACAACACATGAGTGAGAAAATATTCAAACAACCAGATAGCCAATTGTTATATACAAACACATGCATTACTCTAAGTGAAATTTCCATAAATAAAATCAGAAATTATTCAACCAGACATAGGTCATAAAGTTAGAACAATCTCACGATTCACAGACATAAACTGAAAAAAAAAAGTAATTCATCTTTCCGCCGTCCATGGTACAGCATTTGGAACACTTCACAGTTCTTTCTCCAATAGGAAAACCAACTCTTTATTGCAAAATGAAGTAGTTCTTCTTACAATAAGTCCTCCAGTCTAATTGGGAAAAATCCCTTTTCCAGTCTTCATTCCCATTACTTAAACTACCAATGCTATCCCTCGGTTCCCCCCAGCGCATGACCTTTCAGCGCCCGTGACGATTCAGTTTCTTCTCTGGCGGTTGCGTTTTCCTCAATCATTTCAATAGACGCTTTACCCTCTGACAGTAACTGCTGAAAATGCCTCATCAATGCCTCTGTCATCCGCTTGGATCGTCCTTTCCCTCGCCTTAGGCCATTCTAGCGACCCATGTGATTCTCCCTGCATACAATTTTAGCGCATCATCCGCTAACTTGAGACATTGGGCATAAAAAACTTTTAACTATGGTAAAAAAAAATAAATCCACAAGAGTTGGCCTGGTTCATCCGGGCGAAACTTCAGGGTAAAATGAATCGGCGGTCAGGCAATACTTGGGTCGGATGGGACGAGGCCTCTGCACCGGATGGGAGAAGGCTCCAGGAGCCGCAATGGCGGAGGAGCGTAAGAAACGGGTGAGTGGCAAAGCAGGCAACCAAGGTAATCGGGCGGCGGAGAGAAGTGGATCGAAAGATAGAATGCTCCGACACCCGCAACGGCGGACAGGACGCAGGTCAGAGACAGGCGACAAGGGTGAAGAAAAGTTCGGGTGAGGGAAGGCGGGTCGGACGCCGGACGAAACTCGAGTCGGCAGCTGACTTCATCTCCCCAGCCGCAATGTCGGGTAAGTAGAAACTCCGGGGAAGCGATTTGAAACAATGAATCGGGCGTCAGGTGAAAAATCGATCGGGCGGAGAGTTTGATCCATGATCCGCAACGGTGGCTGAGTGAGAGCTCAGCCTCTTCCGAAAGAGGCCCGATCCAAAGGAGAAAAAAAACGCGCTAAGGTTCGAAAGTGGCTAAAACATCAAAAATTCGCTAAGGCAAACTTTCATACTCTATGGGCATTAAGAACAGACCACATAACTTATATCGAACTGAACGAAGCGAGCAAACAAGAGGGACACTCAACTTCAAATGCAAAGATATGCTCAAAGGCGCCAGACTTTCAACAATCGACCCAAGTAAAAAAATATGATAAGGAGGGGTCCCAGAGTTTAAGTGAAAGACTAAAATCGGGGAAAAAGGTTGCGGCAGCAACAACTGGCGATTTCCTGGTGAACCTAGATCTCTGTGTGGTTTATTCCTTGAAAAGCAGACTGTCCTACAGCAAATATATCCAGTGAACTCTTCCAGCTATACAGATTTCTCAATAACAGAAGTGTGTACCATGATCATTGATATTGGTCCACTTTGGGCGGTGAAAGTCAAGATTCTAGAGTCCGGATAACTCTGCTGAGGCCAAAATATGAGTTCATTATTAATTTTTTTTTTTCTCAGGTAGCTGATAACATTGGACACCACAGGATTCTAGCAGGTAGTGAACAGGAACGTTCATTTGTTCCTCATTCCCATGCCATCTTAGCAGCTTTTGTGCTTTTCGGATCTGCCCTCTTTTAATGAGGGTCTTCATGCATGCCTTTCTTACTGAATTTTCATTCAGGATCCTCTATCCCATAGTGCCCTTTTGTGTGAGTGATTTGCTTAATGTAGAAATTCAGGCCTGCAGTAGATTAATTTCACTCACAGCAATTAACAATTGATCATGCAAATTATCAACAATGGAGACTGAATATGGAGCTGT
>LPNX010552681.1:0-44754 GCA_001517045.1 Pseudotsuga menziesii
ATTAAGTAATTTTTTGGTTTTTCATTTTTTGAAAACTCAATCTTGTTGAAGTTCTAAATTCTAGATCCCTTGTTTAATTCCAAATTTAATGAAATATGTGTTAAGATGTCATCTTGGACAGAAGGACAAGGACTTCTCGCAGAGGTGATGTTGATTATCTTCGAGTGGGAATCAAAGGCACTCATCCAAGCAAAGCCAAGTGGATCAAGAAGTGGAAAGTGAGGGAGCAATTCCCTCACCTACCAGTTGATTAGTAAAGGATTTTGGAGGCCAAAAGCTTCTCAGTGGGGAGGAATGATCCAGGAGGATCCAAGAAGGAATTTTTTTTTAAGTCCTCCAATCTCAGCAAAACTAGCACCAAATCGAAGGTCTTGTTGAGACGATTCCAACGGCGTTTGTTTCACCTCAAACGGACTCCTTATGAGAAATTTATCGCGTTCTGTTCTATAAGGTCAACAGGCAAATTTGGCAAAAAGAGGTGCCACATGGCACCACTGACAGGGTGACACGTGGAATCCGTACTATACAAACATGATGACATGGCATGGTAATGTGGCATGCTGACATGTCATGATAATGTGGCATGCTGACATGCCATGATGATGTGGCATGATGACATGGCATGGTGATGTGGCATGATGACATGACATGCTAACGTGGCATGGTGACATGGCATGATGACTAGCATGCATGCATTTGTGCTTGAAATGAGTTTTAGGACATTCATGCATTTACTCATGAGAAATTGTAAAATGATTAATATTTGAAGTAAGTGGAAAAATTACTCACATATTACTCATTTATTTTATTCCTTGAGTTGTTATGAAGTTAATGCATGGTTGTAACCAGAAACAAACATGCCATATTTGTAAAGAAGTTGTAACAAGTTGGTTTATTATTTAATAAAAATCCCAACCATTAGAAAACCAACTTGGGGAAGTTGTAACCAAGGCCAAGACAGGCAAATTAGTTGCAACCAAAGGAATCCATGAGAGTCATGTGAAGAAGGACAAGACAACCTATATAAACCCATTCAATTGCCATTTCCCACTCATGCTTTGGAGTGGAGACTTTGTAGCTAAAGGAGAGAAGGGAGATTGCGTAGCTCTGCAGGAGGAAGGTACAAGTGTTTATACTCGTTTTACACCGTCTTCAGGCTTCGGAGTTGCTGTAAGCAGTCTTATTGTGTTTTGGGCAGCGGTTCTCTTCCTGAACATTGTCGCCAAGGTATCATTGTATCATTACCATGTATTTTGCCTTATGCTGAGATTATAGATCGGCCCTCCTATTGAGAAGCAGGCCCAGAGACATATTCCATCCTAGACGAACTCCGTTATCAACTTGTTGTCTTTAGGTGCGTGTTGTCTATGCTGTTTGGTTCTCTTCTTATGGATTTGTGAGATTCATTCATGCTCTTTATGCAATTCATGTTAATGTCATAGAGTAGCAAAGATCTTGTTTTCGGATCAATAACAAACAAGAAATTAAATAAAGGCTATGTTGAACTATTTCACAATGTAGTTTACCTTCGTTGAGAACAATTACCTTGTTGTTTTTTTGCAAATTCTGTATACATTTACCTATTATTGCATGGTCCTTATAGCAAACTTACTCCTGAGGTATTTAATCCTCAACATTTCCGTATGCAACAAAAACACTCAACATTTTCATATGCAACAAAAACACTCAACTCACATGTTTATCTTGCAATGTACTAATTAAAAATATTTATATCCATTTCCATCTTTTTATAGATGTTTATAAGACAGCTATTCCTTTTATAATCCTTTCTCTTCCATATTGGTATTTTTCTTTCAAAATTTTATTACAACTAAAAAGAACCATTACTAATATACAAAAACAACAATAATAACAATAAGGCATCCTATTGCAAATTCTGATTTTTCCAGGGTTTCAAAGAATGTTTTCAAGCATAGCATCTGTAGAGAGTAGGTGCGGGTGCTTGTTTCTGCAATTTCCATCTGGATATTGTGCAACGAGCTTGGGAAGCCACCTCACTCCATCTCCTATTGAACCCGAGATTTTGAGAGTTTTTATTTGACATTACAATCAGTTGTTTTGGTGAAAATTTGGGTGGCGACAAGATGAGAAGTTCAGAGTTACATGCCTTAGCCAATTAGGGTGAGGAAGGGGCAGTTGTCCGCTGGAAATTGTCAAAAAAATGAAGAAATGAACCAGAAAACTACGATTTCATGTCAGAGAGGAAGCTGAAGGAGAAGAAAACCAGGAACATGGCGACGATAGGGTTGCCAAGTGTTACAGAGAGAAATTCCTATGGCTTGGGGTACCACAACAGACAGCTTGACTCCATAAATAAATCCTTTCCAATATGCAATAGAAATTAAATGTCTAACACTAAAGGATCAGACCTCGTACCTTATTCCGGATGGTTGAAGTAGATCCCCGCTGAGCTTTCCAATCTTTAGCTTGAATTGATCTGTTACTTCCTCAACAACAAGTAAAAAATAAAAGCATTCTATATATCATGGTGTTAGCTCTATTCTAGCATATATAATCAATAATGTATAAGCATTTGACATAATCCCATGGATAAAATATTCATTCAAACACACATTATTGGACAGGAAAAGATATTTCTATTAATATAAATCAGAGATTACAAGATACAACATATGACGACACGTCTACGAACTGGAGAAACTGAATCCCCCACTTGAGCCTCCACCACTTCAATCCTCCATCTCTCGATAGCAATCTCACAAGCAAAAGGTAATCTTGGGAAGAACACAAAAGTGCTCCAAGGGACAAATGGATGCAGATTCAAGCATAAGTTCCGGCAACAATGGACTATAGTTTCTTTGCTCTCAATTCTCTCTTATGCCTTCAATGTACCAAGGGGTTCCTTATATAGCTTTCAAAGGGATAATTAAAGGTCGAATCTGAGCGATCTCAAGGCATAGGGAAGGCTAGGAGTCAAATGAGTCAGATCCATGTAAAGGAAAACTCCAAAAGGATTTGGATTATGCACACATCCTGATGTACATGGTTTTAGTGGTGAAAACCGCGTATATACGTGCTTATAGGTTAAGAAGTCACGTGTATCATTTTTCATGTGTTTTTAGGGATGATCAAGGAAACATCAAAGGACAAAAAATGGTCCATGGGGTCTAAGGAGTCTGCAACGGGACAGGGGAAGGCCATATAAAGTGTGATTCACCTAGAGTGGTGAAATCCGCTATAACAGATGCCCCCTAATGTGTGAGGTCAGAGGGGTCATATGATGGCCGAAATACATTATAAGTCCATCCCAGAAGTGGAGTGATGAAGGATCCCAAATGGAAGACCAGCCACCCAATCAGCATAGTACAATAATACAACTCTGCATACAACTGCAAATACATATAGCAGTCCTGAATACATAAGAGTACAATGGCCATGAATAGGCATGATACATGATGTCACATATGTGGTCATAGCCACGTAAAATATACATAAATCAGAATCTCCATGATGAAGATATACAAAGGACCATGATCTCCAAAATGGCTGAAGATATATAATAGATAAAGATCTCCATAGTGGCTGGAAATATCTGACATATACTGAAATCAAGTCATGAGAGGTGAAATCTCATGAACACTGGCACGATCAAGGAGGTAGCATATAAGAGATGCCACCAATCTAGAAAGTATTCTACACAAACCGCTACGAGTACATGTCCTACTATGCGAATAGAGGTGTCGAGGTCGAACACAGTAGTCCATCGTCTGATTACCAGTCATTAATGTATACCGTTAACAGATGCGAGATCACCCACCAATGATGAAAATGGGAATCAAGGTACTAGAGTGCAAACTAACAAGTGTGAATAAATGTGTTGAGTTTGAACACTTGAGAGGATCCATTGATCAGGGGACATTGATGTATTCCCAAGAACTGTCGATGGAGAGAGAACCTGCCACTGATGACTAGAAGTCTCAAGGCACTAAAAAATGACTCTAGATTCCAATCCCAGAATAAATGATCTGAAGTCGATGGGATGAAATCCTCTCGAAGGAGGTAATTAAGGCATCCCCCATCATCCAACATGAGGTACTCAGCAAAGCTGTATAATGTGGAAGGACTCGATCATAAGGTGCACGAACCAGTAACTGTACCGGGAATGGCCAACATGCAAAGTCAAGATAACTGAGGAATGTCCGACTCAGGTTTCAACTTCCTTCGAACAAGAGCATAACAGCGTATGGTGACTGAATGAAGGTAGCATAGACTCGATATATGAACTGGTACATATCTGTGACACATGAGGCATCAACAGAGGCTCCATGGGGACTGGAAGCTTAACCAGTCGATGGAGATAAACTCAGATAAATGAGTACAGCTCCTAAAGTCAAACTATAACCCAACCAATGGATGTGATATACAGTGCTCTGTTTGTAAATTTGAGCATATAGATCTGTAGACAAAAACAAAACTCACAAAGAAAGATCTCATAATTTACTCAGCAATTGAAGAATGAAACAGTGCAAAAGGCTTGCAGCTGTGAATGCTTTCGTTAATCAAAAAAGTAATTCAGACAATTAATTACAATAATGTAAAATGGATTTAATAGCCACAAGCAATTCGAATCCACATGAGGAAGTTTGAATTGATGACTCTACTTGACTGTAGGTAACCAAGACATTGTCTAAATCACTATCGGGGGACCCAGTAGTTAACTGTCCTTGTCTAAATCATAACCGGAGTTCTAAAACACAACCAAGTGTTACATTTAGTATCAAATAATGGTTAACTCACTGTGATAGGTGAGAAATGCACCCCACATGTGTGCAATTAAATAAACCATTATTTAACTGAATGTAGAGGGCTAGAACTGAATGTAACTGACTCCTAACTTGGCTTGACTAGTCATTAACTGAAGTGAACTAACCTTGGTTGGTTTTGGCACTCCCAGTTGCTTCCTAAATTGTAGGGATTGATCTAGGAGACTCCTAAACTTATGCAATAAAGTGCAATAAGTGGCAGTGAGCCTCAATTAGTGTTCCCCACACTTTGGTAACTAAAACATGTGCCCCAATTAGGTCAAGTTTAACCAATGGTGATAATGACTATAAATAGACTAGATGGACTCCCGATTTAGACATGACTCTCGATTTAGACATATGACCAAATTTGGACAAGGGAGGATTAATAATCCTAACACCCCCCCTGAATGCTAACTTGGAAAAACTGTGGGCCCTGGTAACTAAGACCATAGGTCACTCATTACATCAAGTAAAATAAAGTAACTGCTCAATACAAGTAACTAGGGCAAAAACCACATGGGAAAAAAGCCCTCCTTCTATCTAAGCAGGTAGAATCAGGTCTCAAGTTTGAAAAACTTGAAAATATGTTGCTGCAATCTTCATCTCTATGAGGTAGTGAAGCAGCATGCATTGTGTGCTATGCACAGGTATTCTGGGGCCTGGCATGTAGACTTCTCCTTCTTCTCCGAAAAGGATGATGGGAGGAAGGAGGAATGTAACCTTTGTCTCTTGCTGAATGAAGAGGTGTATGATCATATCCATTCTTCTGAATGTAGGAAGACTGATCCCTTGCCATATTTCATCTCACAGGAAGTCTATTGCATCTCTCTGAAGGAGGCAAAACAGTATGACATAGAGCAAGAGTCTTTTCTTTCTGAGTGTCAGGTGAGTTTCCAGTCATCTTCCTAGCTTCCAGTTTGGAAGTAGGGACTGAATCTAGATCCGAGTCACCTTGAATCTTAATGTCATAAACTGATATAGATGGATTTGCAATACTAGTAGAAGCTGTAAAAGAAGTAGATGCAATGTTTTTACCTTCCCTTGCTGGTGGCTGCTGAGAGTGCATTGGTTCTGAAGGAGGCATGAAATGTGAGAACTCATATGCTCTTGAAGCATGATTCGTAATACCCTTTGCTATGATGCTCCCAGTAGAGATATCTATGATCTCCACTGAGTCAGGACCAAAGATCACTCGCTTTGGAGATCCAGTATGGGTCATCTGATATACAGACAACAGGTTTGAAGTCAGGGAGGGAACAAAAAACACATCTTTGAACCTTCCATGTTCAATTTGGATAGAGCCCTTCCCTTTGGTTTGGATTTTACTGTTATTGCCCATCTGAATACTAGGACCATCAAAGGACTGGAAACAAGAGAATGATTCTATGGATGCAGCCATATGGTTGGAAGCTCCAGAATCAATGAGGAAGGCAGGTGTTGATGTGCAGCAAGCTTTCAGTGCATGTCCTTTCCTTGGGTATTCTTCTTCTTCTTCTTCAGAGTCTTCCTTCCTTGTGCTAGCAGGTATAGAAATGTTGTGCCTTTTCAAAAGAAGAGCCATTTCATCACGTTGTCTTCTCATACAGGAGCTTTCTGAATGGAAGCCCCTTCCACAGTAAGGGCAGAGAACCTTGCCTTTGCCATTCTTCTTGCTTCTCTTCGAACCTGAAGGTTCTTTTGACTGTTCAGACTCATCTCTTTGCTTCCCTCTGTCATTCGCTACCTTATCTCCTCTTGCAACAAGAGATAAATATTTGGGAGATCGAATGATCCCCATTTGGATCAATTTATCATTCTCAGAAATAAGAGATTGAATGAAAGCATCAAGAGTGGGCATCTTCCAATTTGGAGTAGTGAGCCTTACTGTTTGGAAGGTGGATACAAAGATTGAGTAGCCTGAATTGAGCTTTGTGAGAATAGCAAGGATGAGCTGATCTTCATCCTTCTTTACTTTGCATTGCTTCAACTGATATATCATGTTTTTGAAATTTGAGAAGAATTCATTTAGAGATTCAAAATCTGATGGATTGAGAGTAATCAAATCATTTTCTAGCTGATGGATCCTCATCTCATCATGCTTATCAAACAAGGAAGCAAGCTTGTCCCAAACCTCCTTGGGAGTGTCCAATTCTTGGATGTGAAATTGAAGATCTGCAGAGACTGAGAAGAGCATGAGTCCAATGGCTTCATCAAGCCTATTCATGTACTTAGCTTTGTATTTATCTAATTCTGGGTCTTCCTCTGTTTCTTCAATGAGTCTGAAGAGATGCTTGGTGCAGAGCAATATTATCATGTCATCCTTCCACTGGTGATAGTTGAACGGAGTGAGGCGCTCCATTGGATGAGCCATTTTGAATGAAATAAGAAAGACTGAGCTGCTGTAGTGAATGCAATGAGAAGTAGAGGCTTCTTGTAGCGAATGCTGTAGAAAAGCTGATAACCTGTCACACAATCAAACAAACAAAATGATCCAGTTGGAGATCTGAGGAGGAGAGGAGTCTTGTCCACCGAGGCTCTAATACCATGTAAATTTGAGCATATAGATCTGTAGATAAAAACAAAACTCACAAAGAAAGATCTACTCAGCAATTGAAGAATGAAACAGTGCAAAAGGCTTGCAGCTGTGAATGCTTTCATTAATCGAAAAAGTAATTCAGATGATTAATTACAATAATGTAAAATGGATTTAATAGCCACAATCAATTCGAATCCACATGAGGAAGTTCGAATTGATGACTCTACTTGACTATAGGTAACCAAGACATTGTCTAAATCACTATCGAAGGACCCAGTAGTTAACTGTCCTTGTCTAAATCATAACCGGAGTTCTAAAACACAACCAAGTGTTACGTTTAGTATTAAATAATGGTTAACTGACTGTGGTAGGTGAGAAATGCACTCCACATGTGTGCAATTAATTAAACCATTATTTAACTGAATGTAGAGGGATAGAACTGAATGTAACTGACTCCTAACTTGGCTTGACTAGTCATTAACTGAAGTGAACTGAACTTGGTTGGTTTCGGCACTCCCAGTTGCTTCCTAAATTGTAGGGATTGATCTAGGAGACTCCTAAAATTATGCAATCAAGTGCAATAAGTGGCAGTGAGCCTCAATTAGTGTTCCCCACACTTTGGTAACTGAAACATGTGCCCAATTAGGTCAAATTTAACCAATGGTGCTAATGACTATAAATAGACTGGATGGACTCTCGATTTAGACATATGACCAAATTTGGACAAGGGAGGATTAATAATCCTAACACTGTTAGAAGGCGACATGACTCAACAGCTGCCAAAGATAACATATTTCCTTATCCGGCTTTTTGGTTTTTTTATTTTTTTTGGACTTTTTCAGTTATTTGAAAAGCTTGAAGAAAGAATAAACTAGCTTTATAGTTACAAACTAGGAGGAGACGAGTG
This sequence comes from Pseudotsuga menziesii, assembly GCA_001517045.1. Taxonomy (NCBI): domain Eukaryota; kingdom Viridiplantae; phylum Streptophyta; class Pinopsida; order Pinales; family Pinaceae; genus Pseudotsuga; species Pseudotsuga menziesii. The sequence goes on from LPNX010552681.1 coordinate 8,210, forward strand.
TCATAAGGGAAAAAAAACTAGTTCCAAGTAGTGGAACATACCTATGCTCAATGCAAGGATACATGTGTAGGATATCGACACTTGAGGGAAAATCCCCTCCCAGTAAAAAGGGAATCAAGCTGCGAAGGATATAAAAAATGGCTCTGCGTGGCTAGACATGAGACAAGCTCGGTCTATATGGCTGAAATGCAATGTCAGGGGAGCCGACATAAAGCTCAATAAGGCAGGAAAATCTCATGACAATGCATTCACAACTTGACATGTGTAATGCCCCAGTTTTGACCCCGTTACACTAGATGTATATGATGTGCATATTGTAAATGATCATGGTGTGGAGCTAAAGGCCAAGGCCCCACCATTGATTGTTCATGTTATGTTGGATTTAAATTTGTCACCGACTGTGTATCGGGGCATGCGGCATATATTATGACGATCATCATGTAAATATGCATCTACAATTAATTAAAATGACCACAACCAGCTACGGTCACGACAACTAAATCGAATGGGGCATGATTTTACCAAGGATAAGGATGTGGGGGGGGAATTTGTCAAACATTGAGCCAAAAGGGGGAAAAACCCATGTGTTATCTTCTTTTGTTTTATCCCAACCACCTTCAGTTAATAATTTCTGCTGGTAGCTGAGGGAAGTTATGGCAGTTAATTTTTTTGGGAGTGGGGTGGCAGGACTGTCAGTCCATGCCTCCATGCACACTCCACCCATAGTTGAATTCTGAATGGAAAGGAAAAATGCACTCTTCACTCATGCAGATTTGTCTTCCTCTCTCCACGAGTTGCTGAACACCCACGCATTGAAATTTCGCATCCTTCCTGTTATTTGTTCATCCACAGGCAAAAACGGAGCTGTTTTCCCTCACGCAGGACCTCCATGGTCTGTTCCTTTCCTTGCTGGGTCGGATTGCTTCCTCACGCGCAGGAATTTTCCTGGTTTTCTAGCTGCTGCAGCGAGCTGAGAGCCATGCTTTTTCATCCCCGACTGGCTGTGAAGGGCCATTCACATTTTTGACTGTCTCACCGACTATTGGTCTCACACACAGACTATTTGGGATGTTTTTGCCTGCTGTGAGTTGTGCTCCCTGATAAGCTTCAGGACTGTTATTTTCCCCACGTTGTGAGACATTTTGCTGTTACGTTTGGGGACTATTGTAGATGGGTTGAAGTCGTTTTTCCCTAGTTTAAGTTGTGACAGCTAAGTTAATTGCTTGAGTGCAATGGTTGGTCTTTGGACTGTGAGAGGAGCAGAGATGTTGGCTTAGATTTGCTTGATAAACCTGGTGGCTGGAAACCACACAGATAGAGCTAGAGGGATGGCCTTCTTCTCCATCACCCCTGAATAGCACTGGAAGGGAATGCAAGGCCTGAGGGACTGTGTATCAGAGAAGGGACTGATTCCTTGTCTTGGGTGTGTTTGGGTGTCTTAGAGGTCAGGATAGTTCTGGTGTAGGTGTTTTTGGCTCTGAAATGAGCTCACCAGCTTAGCAATTTGCCTTCTCCAGCTCCTTAATGGCCTGATAAACCCAACTATGTTGGTTTGGCTGTGTTTTGTATATCCCTGGCTATGTGTAAGCCTGCTAGTTCCCTTATTCCTTGGAGAATCATGCCCAGCTTGGGGGTGGCAGTGCTGCTGAGAGATTAAGGAGCACGGTGGCCTATGGTTGGGTGGAACGTTGCAACGACGTAGCTAGTTGTGGAGCAAAGCTTTCATAAGATAAGTGATCTTGTGTATTTTACCTCTGCAGTTCTGTATTTACTATTAAATAAAATGAAATGAACATGTGGAATGAATGCTTGTTTGAATGCATACTGATTCCACTGTGCAAGATAAATAATCATAGCTGTGCATAAAATACAATTGTAGTTGCGTATGATGAATGATGGTATCTGTGTACATTCCACTGTAATGCATCTCTTTATCAGCATTCTGTTTTAGCATTTCAGCATTTTATCTATGCCTGTACATGTTCATGGGCTCTTAGCCCCGTCAGATTAAGTATGGTTCGCATCCTCTTCGCCGGTTGGAGGCATGGGGACGTGACAGCATGGTATCAGAGCTCTGGGTTGCAAAAATGGGCCTCTATGGGCCAAGAGGATGCAGTGGCAGAGAGTAGAATTGCCTTCTATGTTTAGCAGAACAGCAGCAATCAGGAATTTGATGGAAGCAAAATTTCAAAATATGCCTAAGTGTTTGAACAGTGGTTCATCGAAGCACTAAGTGGAATCAACTTCTGCTGTGGCAGAAGGATTCGGCATTTGACAGCCCGCAGTTGCAGCTGTGAAAAGGGTTAGACCGCCGACGTAGTAATGGGTCTGATTGCCGACGAAAAGAAATTTTGAAAAATAGTGTAAGTGTTGGGAAATTGGAGGCGAGAGTGATCTTCCGTCCGCCGTTGCGGAAGGATTCACGAAGTGAAATTCCACCAGTCGGAAGGGAAAGTGGTATGTCAGTCCACTGTTGTAGAAGTGAAATCGCTAAAGCTTCCAACCAGAAAGGCCGTCGACACCTGGAGTTGGAAATTTTCTCCAAGTAAGAGCGGACGTCGAAAGGATTTGGACTTTGGTGAGCCGTCGTTGCGGAAGCCAAAGTCATTTGGCTTCCGATGTAAGGAGTCCGTCGACGTCTGACATTAAAATTGTTCTGCGTAAGTGCCGATCGGGAGGAGTTAAGGTTTGGCGAGCCGCCATTGCGGAAGCCAAAGTCATTTGGCTTCCGATGTGGAAGGTTTGTCGACGCCGCAAGAGAAAGTGCGCCGATCGAAAGAGGAAAGGGAAGGAGCATCTGCCAATGCGGAAGCTGAAGGCATTTGTCGGCCGATCAAAAAGACTGCTGACAACCGATGTGGAAAGGCATCCGACAACCGATTTCAACTATTTTCAAAGGGATTTTTCAGCTGTTTTTCAGGGGAATTTTTTCGCAAGCCCCCTTGACCCCCGTCGTCCCTTCAGACAGTCATTCCTTGAGAAAGAAAATTCTATGTTGAGCAAATTTGTTATTTAATGATTATTCTAAGAGAAGGTAAGTAATGTTGATTTGTATCAATGTATGCATCTAACATTTGTGTTATTAACATGTTTGCAGAATCATAGTTACCCTCAAGAGCAGTATTCCAGGTAGTGCATTTTGGTAAGTAAGTGGTAGTTCAGTATGAGAACCCATGATGGGTATGATGCTCGGGATTCCTATGAGCGAGCAGAAGATTCCATGGGAGAAAATGTCCGTAATAGAAATGATGACATAGAGTCTAATGGAAGGAGATTCCAAGAGACACCGTCAGATGTTGCAGCTACTATGAGAAGCCTGATCAAAGCCCAGGAAGAGCAGCATCAGTTGAACACTGCAATGTTGCAGAGTTTGATAGACTTGCAAAGAAATATAGACTCTGGATGAGGTACAGGAAAGCCAGAAGGCAATAAGAGCAGTACTAGGAGGAGGAGAAGGACTCCTAGTGGGTCATCTGATTCGAAAGAATCCAGCAGGGATTCCAGCTTTTCTTCGCATAGAATAAAAAGAAAGAGACACCATAGGGATCGCACTCGAGATGAATTTAAGAAAGCTAATCCTCCTACATTTGATGGTGAGACAAATACTGGACAAGAGGCTGAAGCTTGGCTTCTTTGTATTAAGAAGTACTTTCAAGTGCATGATTATTCAGGAAACATGAAGGCAAGAGTTTCCATATTCAATCTGAATGGAAGAGCATCCATTTGGTGGGAACACTTCAAGCAAGTAAAGAGGATCAGCGAAAGGAGACTGAAGTGGAAGCAATTCAAGAAGTATTTCAAGCAGAAATACCTATCTGACAAGTATTATGATGACAATATTAAGGAGTTACATGAGCTGAGATTGGGACAACAAACCATGGAAGAGTATGCTAATAAGTTTTTGGAGTTGTTGAGGTATGTCGTACATCAGAGATGAAAAAATGAATATCCAGTGTTTTTTGAGTGGATTACCTCAGTCTTATAAAGATAGAATTTAGTTTTATGAGCCTAGGACTCTTGAAGAAGCGATAAGGAAAGCTAAGTATTGCTATGAGCAAAGAAAAGGTAAGCTGGATTACCACAAGGCATGGAAGGACAAGAAGAACGAGAAGTTTGACCAAAGAAAGAAAGGTTTCAAACCTTCTAGCTTCAGGAATCAACAAAAGCAACCATCTCAAGCTGCGAGTAAGCCAGTTGGAGGGACCGGAGAAAATCCTAAATATCCACAACAGAATAGAGGGCCACTTCAATGTTGGAAATGTGGAGGACCCCACATGCACAGGAATTGTCCACTTGAGAATGAGAGTGTAAGACCAGCTTATAATGTTCAAGAAGCAGAAATAGTGGGTCAAGTAGCAAGGGCAGTTCCTAGGATCTATGTAGCACTGGAGGACCATCAGGAAAATCACCAGTCAGCTATGGTTGAAGTAGCAGGTAAGATTTTTGAGCAATCTATTTCTATTTTGATTGACCCTGGTTCTACTCACAGTTACATTACTCCCAGAGTAGTGGAAATTTGTGCTTTTAAGAAAGTAAGGCATAGGAAGTCTTGGTTAGTTCAGCTAGCCACTGGAACTAAGAGAAAGGTCAGTGAAGTGGTAGAGAAGTGTCCATTGGTCATGAATGGATTGGTCACTTGTGTAGATCTGAATGTTCTACCGCTTGGTTCCTATGATGTTCTCATTGGGATGGATTGGTTAGAAGCTCACAGGGTGAAGCTTGACTGTTACAATAAGAATTTTGAATGTATGAATGAAGAAGGGAACCCCATCGTTGTGAAAGGTATCCCAAAGGTGATTTCAGTACGACAGGTTTCAGCAATGCAGTTAAAGAAGTTCTATAGGAAGGGTTGCCAATTGTATGCAGCTAAAATTTGGGAGGAAACAAGAGATGAAAATCCGAGGTTGGAAGACTATCAGGTGTTACAGGAATTCGGGGATGTGTTTCCTGATGAGATTCCAGGGCTTCCTCCAAACAGGGACATTGATTTCACTATTGAACTTGTGCCAGAAGCAGCACCAGTGTCCAAGGCACCCTACAGGATGAGTACACCGGAGATGTTAGAATTGAAGATGCAACTGCAAGATTTGTTGGAAAAGAAGTATATCCGACCGAGTGTGTCTCCTTGGGGAGCACCAGTTCTGTTTGTAAAGAAGAAAGATGGTACACTCAGGTTATGTATTGACTACAGATAGTTGAACAAGTTTACTGTGAAGAATAAATATCCTTTTCCTAGGATTGATGACCTCTTTGATCAAATGAGAGGAGCAAAGGTATTTTCCAAGATTGACTTGAGGTCTGGTTACCATCAGGTGAGAATCAAGGACGAAGACGTTCATAAGACAACCTTTAGGACAAGTTATGGGCATTATGAGTTTGTAGTGGTACCATTTGGTCTCACAAATGCACCAGCTACATTTATGTGCCTCATGAATAGTGTCTTCAGCAGGTATTTGGACAACTTTGTGCTTATTTTCCTTGATGACATTCTCGTTTACTCTAAGAATGAGGAAGAGCATGAAGAGAATTTGAGACTGACATTGAGTTTGCTCAGGGAGCATCAGTTGTATGCAAAACTGAGCAAGTGTGACTTCTATAGAGATAGAATTTAGTATTTGGGTCACATTATCTCAGAGGAGGGTATATCTATGGACCCTGAGAAGATTGAAGCCATTATGAATTGGCCTACTCCAAGAAATGTGACAGATGTAAGATCTTTCATGGGACTTGCAGGATACTATAGGAGATTCATTGAGGGATTCTCCAAAGTTGCACATGCTATCACTTCTTTGCAAAAGAAGGGGATGAAGTTCGAATGGAAATCGAGGTGTGAAGAAAGCTTCCAGAGGCTAAAGAATCTTCTCACCAGTGCACCAGTGTTGAAGGTTGCAGATCCAGAGAAAGACTTTGTGGTATGTACCGATGCATGTAGACAAGGGCTTGGAGGAGTCCTTATGCAAGACAACCACGTGATATGTTATGAGTCAAGGAAGTTGAAGGAACATGAGAAGAACTATGCCACTCATGATCTAGAGCTTGCAACCATAGTACATGCTCTCAAGATGTGGAGACATTACTTGATGGGCAGGATATTTGAGCTCATGACAGATCATTATGGACTGAAGTATCTATTTGATCAGCCTACTCTGAATGCTAGGCAAGCAAGATGGCTGGAATTTTTATGTGAGTTTGATTTTGAAATCAAGCACATAAAGGGAAAAGAAAATAAGGTAGCTGATGCACTCAGCAGGAAAGTGCAAGAAATGCATGTGTCATCTCTTAGTATTTGCCAATCAAATTTGAGGCAGGATATTGTTAGTCATGTTGCTAGAGATGAATTGTATGAGCAGGTAAAAGACAAATTGCAACAAAAAAGCCTTGAGAAGAGGTATGAGGGATATAAATTGGAAGAAGATGGACTTCTCACTTTTAAGGGAAGAATTTATATTCCGAATGTAGCAGATTTAAGGAGATTTGTTATGGATGAAATCCATCAAGCTCCGTATTCTGGTCACCCAGGATATCAAAAGACAATTGCTACAGCTAGAAAGCAGTACTTCTGGCCAGGTATGAAAAGAGATATGGCTGAGTACATTTCGAGGTGTATGAAATGTCAGCAGGTAAAGGTTCAGTATCAACATCTAGCAGGTTTGTTGCAGCCTTTGCCAGTTCCAGAATGGAAATGGGAAGTTATTTCCATGGATTTTATTACAGGATTGCCAATGACTTGGAGACAACATGATTCTATCATGGTTGTGGTGGACAAGTTGACAAAGGCAGCACATTTTATACCGGTTAAGTCTACGTATGAGACTGGCGACATTGCAAAGATCTTCATGAAGGAGATATTCAAATTGCATGGATTGGCTAAGGCAATAGTCTCTGACTGAGATGTCAAGTTCACTTCCAACTTTTGGAAGGGGTTGTTTGCAGATTTGGGTACAAAGCTAAACTTCAGCACTACATACCATCCACAGACAGATGGTCAGACAGAGAGAGTTAATCAGATGCTTGAAGATATGCTTCGCATGTATGTGATGGACAAACCAACCAAGTGGGAAGATTACTTGCACTTGGTAGAGTTTGCTTATAACAATGGACATCAAGCATCCTTGGGGATGAGTCCGTATGAAGCTTTGTATGGAAGAAGGTGTAGAACACCAGTGACTTGGGATAATCCAGTAAACCGGATTGTGCTCGGACCGGAATTGCTCAAGGAAATGGAGCAAGAGGTTGCAAAGATCAGGCAGAAGCTAAAAGCAGCACAGGACTGACAGAAAAGCTATGCAGATAAGCATAGGGTGAATAGAGAGTTCAGTGTTGGGGATCATGTTGACCTCAGAGTGAGGGCAAGGAAGAGTTCCTTGAAGCTTGGAAGTTGTGCCAAGTTGTCACCGAGATATTGTGGGCCGTTTGAAGTGCTTGAAAGGATAGGGCCAGTTGCATATAGACTTGCATTGCCTGCTAGCACTAGAGCTCATAATGTTTTTCATGTTTCTTTGCTTAAAATATATGTACATGATCCTAACCATGTGATAAATTGGGATGTGATTCAGGTGGAACCCGAGGGGGAGTTCTGAATTGAGCCAATGCGCATCCTCGACAGGAAGGTCACAATGCTCCGAAACCGAGCCATAGGTCAGGTAAAGGTGCAATGGGAGCACTACAGACCTGAAGAGGCTACATGGGAGCTGGAGGATGCCATGCGATTGGCACATCCATTTTTTTTCAATTCTGCGGAACACCGAGGCCATACCAGTGTAGCATTTTGTTCAAATTTTGTAAAGCACTGAGGACAGTGCTATTGAAGGGGGAGGGGAATGTAATGCCCCGGTTTTGACCATGTTACACTAGATGTATATGATGTGCATATTGTAAATGATCATGGTGTGGGGCTAAAGGCAAAGGCCCCACCATTGATCCGTCATGTTATGTTGGATTTAAATTTGTCACCGATTGTGTATCGGGGCATGCGGCATATATTATGATGGTCATCATGTAAATATGCATCTACAATTAATTAAAATGAACACAACCAGCTACGGTCACGGCAACTAAATCGAATGGGGCATGATTTTACCAAGGATAAGGATGTGGGGGGGGAATTTGTCAAACATTGAGCCAAAAGGGGGAAAAACCCATGTGTTATCTTCTTTTGTTTTATCCCAACCACCTTCAGTTAATAATTTCTTCTGGTAGCTGAGGGAAGTTATGGCAGTTAATTGTTTTGGGAGTGGGGTGGCAGGACTGTCAGTCCATGCATCCACGCACACTCCACCCATACTTGACTTCTGAATGGAAAGGAAAAACACACTCTTCACTCACGCAAATTTGTCTTCCTCTCTCCACGAGTTGCTGAACACCCACGCACTGAAATTTCGCGTCCTTCTTGTTGTTTGTTCATGCACGGGAAAAAACGGAGATGTTTTCCCTCACGCAGGACCTCCATGGTTTGTTCATTTCCTTCCTGGGTTGGATTGCTTCCTCACACGCAGGAATTTTCCTGGTTTTCTAGCTGCTGCAACGAGCTGAGAGCCGTGCTTTTTCATCCCCGACTGGCTGTGAAGGGCCATTCATGTTTTTTACTGTCTCACCGACTATTGGTCTCATGCACAGACTATTTGGGACATTTTTTCCCTGTTATGAGTTGTGCTCCCTGATAAGCTTCAGGACTGTTATTTTCCCCACGTTGTGAGTCGTTTTGCTGTTACGTTTGGGGACTGTTGTAGATGGGTTGAAGTCGTTTTCCCCTAGTTTAAGCTATGATAGCTAAGTTAATTGCCGAAGTGCAATGGTTGGTCTTCGGACTATGAGAGGAGCAGAGATGTTGGCTTAGATTTGCTTGATAAACCTGGTGGCCAGAAACCACACAGACAGAGCTAGAGGGATGGCCTTCTTCTCCATCACCCCTGAATAGCACTGGAAGGGAATGCAGGGCCTGAGGGACTGTGTAGCAGAGAAGGGACTGATTCCTTGTGTTGGGTGTGTTTGGGTGTCTTAGAGGTTAGGCTAGTTCTGGTGTAGGTGTTCTTGGCTCTGAAATGATCTCACCAGCTTAGCAATTTGCCTTCTCCATCTCCTTAATGGCCTGATAAACCCAACTGTGTTGGCTTGGCTGTGTTTTGTATATCCCTGGCTATGTGTAAGCCTGCTAGTTCCCTTATTCCTTGGAGAACCATGCCCAGCTCGGGCCTGGCGGTGCTGTTGAGAGATTAAGGAGCACGCTGGCCTATGGTTGGGTGGAACGTTGCAGCGACGTAGCTGGTTGCAGAGCAAAGCTTTCATAAGATAAGTGATCTTGTGTATTTTACCTCTGCAGTTCTATATTTATTGTTAATTAAAATGAAATGAACATGTTGAATGAATGCTTGTTTGAATGCATACTGATTCCGCTGTGCAAGATAAATAATCATAGCTGTGCATAAAATACAATTGTAGTTGCGTATGATGAATGATGGTATCTGTGTACATTCCACTGTAATGCATCTCTTTATCAGCATTCTGTTTTAGCATTTCAGCATTTTATCTATGCCTGTACATGTTCATGGGCTCTTAGCCCCATCGGATTAAGTATGGTTCGCGTCCTCTTCACCGGTCGGAGGCATGGGGACGTGACAACATGAGGTAGTCTTGAGGGAAATAGGCCAGCATAAGATCAAGAGGAGTATGAGGCTCTTGTGAAATGTCATGGCAATACTATACAATAGACTCCCACACCCTAAAGGAGAAATCGTCGGCATGGGAACCAATGCAAATAAGGTGCTAACTAGGGTACCCATGTAAGGTGAAGCTCTACCACTCATATCATGCCACTTCTAAAGCAGTAAGAAGGTTCCATGACATAATAGAGTGGGTTTGTACCTAAGGTCATGGTGATATGGTCATAAGGTCATGAAAAATGCAAACGGTGAGGAAACCTAACCTATATGCCATTTTAGACATGATACTTGATATAAGTACGAACAGGTCAATCCAATCACTGAAACGTTACTGAAAAAGGTCTTCTACATCACAAGTTATGTCAGAAACGGTCCAAAATGGTTAGAAAATGTCAAAACTATAGGAAAGGGGATAAAAATTTTCAAATATTTGAAAATTTTTCTATAAATAGTGAAAAATATAAATCATTTGAAACTTTTACCCATTTGAGCTCTTATTTTCAACTACAAATTCCAGGAGATCCAGCCGGCGGAATTCACAACCGTTTCTTCCAGGTATTTACTCGTGCTCTCCTCTTGCATTTTGATATAATTTTTATAGATTTCCATGGTCAAATGAATTTTTTAAGCCATCCCAAAATGAGTGCTGTGGCCCATGTGGAAATCGAGGATTTTTCTGCGTATAGGACTAGATATACGCGGAAAAGGGCCTCAAACCTGCGTACATACATGGCTGTTTTCAAAACAGTCGCGTATGAGGCAGCGCATATGAATTTTCAATAAACTAATGGAAAATTTTGCAATTTAATTTGCAGGATGGTGCTAGAGTGGAGAGAGCGTGAGCATGGTGAAGTAGAGAAAGCAGTAAGGGCCGAATTAATGGCTCAACAAGCTTTACGTGCATGCAGACTCTACAAGTTTTGGTGTCTTGGTGGTTTGAGGGCCAAACCAAGACTGCTACAGATGCTGACTATTGGGATCCAGAATCAAAGTCCTTCCATATTGATGGGATGTCCCTCACCATAGAGGTGGAGGACATATACTTTATCACAGGGCTTTCTAGACAAGGGGAGGTGGTAAACCTTCGTTCCCGAGGTGGGCCAGGAGGTGGCCTAACTATCGATGAGTACATAGCCGTGTACTGCTATCTAGACACTGAGAAGGTGGGGAGTCAAGTCCCTACCAATGCTATATAGGTGTTGGGCATAAAGGCCATAATACTGATGCTAGGTAGGATAGTAGGATTAGAATCACTCCACCAGGCCTCTTGGCCTCTGATGTTCTATGCAGTGGAGTGCATGAGACCCACAATCTATGACTGGAGTACTACACTACTGAGCAACATGAAAAACTAGCTCAGTGAGTGTAATGTAGGCAGGGTGCGGAACTTCAGGTTCACCAGTATTCTGAGCACATTTTTCTTCGAGCGTGTTCCAGGATTGAGCCCTAGAGTGGACATTCCTCTCCACGGGGTTCGAGATCCGGCCCAACGGCGTTGGGTAGATGCTATGCACAGACTGGGAGGTGGTAGGGTGGCCAACCCATATCCAGCTGAATTCTTTCCATGGTGGTGATGACAGATAATTTCCATCGATGACTACTCCTATGCAGGGATAGATTTCCAGGGGGCCCCAGACATGCCGCTACCACCAGGATCGGCATATGGTGATATAGGTAACGAATCTCGACCCTCACTTTTTTTAAGTTTTTTGGGTTATTTAATTTTTTTTGTATTTTCCTGATTATGTGGAATCAAAAAGACATGTTTTTGCACGACAATACATAGTGACATCTACCATTTGTGTGCAGATGTAGGACCACAACGGCCAGAGGGCTTCCCTCGTCATAGACGGAGGGGAAGAGGAGATGGCATCACGGGTGTGGATGTGGAGCGAACGCTCCAGAGCATTCATACCAACTTTGTGAGAATGACTCATAGAGTTCCCATGGTGCAAGTCGAGGACTTGCCTAAGGCCATGCAGCGGCAGGTGGTGGGTGTACCATGCGCATGGGTGTGTTTATTTCAATGGCTAGCTAGAGCCGTAGTGACGTTCCATGATCACAACCCTCCTCCTCCTCCATAGGATTAGACACCTGGGAGTGTATTCATTTTGTATGACCGTGTATTATATGATGGTGGCTTTAAAAGCCCCAATTTTGTATCATGACACTATGTATTATCACATTTTTGATGTATACATAAATTTTTTATGGTGATCGATTTATTTATTTAAATGTGTAAAAATTGTGTTTGTGATTAATTTATTGTGAATGAAACAAATGCCCATCTAACACGTAGTTAGCATATGAGTCAGCAACTTGATTATTATTTCTTGGAATGTGTATATATGTTATATTGTCAAATTTTCGTTATAACAATCTCACACGTAAGAACCTTTTCAATAAGGTTGGATCTCTAACATGGTACAAAACATTGAGCTATGACACTACTAGCTTCGAATCAAGACGTACCTCAAGAGATAGAACGCCATGTAGAATGGCATCCCGTAGAAGCTCAATAACGACGCTCTATTCAGCAACATTGTTGGAAGATGGCCATAGACATACACCTCCTGAAGACAGTACCTGACCCATAAGAGTATAAATCACCCAAGCGGCAGAGGCTGAGTGTTGAGTGTGACGGCTTGCACCATCCACGAATCCTATGTAGGTGGAAGATTCCATTGACATCTGCCAAAAGGAATGGAAACTAATCACCAACCCGATCACGATAATAAAAAGACCTAACCACGCAAAGTTAAACAATAATATACAACAAGCAGCCTTGGCTAAAGATCATGCATAGTATTTTTTGAGATAGAGCCCATTTCTAGGCTCCGCCAAAGCTATTCCTTCGTAATCCACTAACTCATACGCACCCTTCTCTAACACATGCTTGACCACGTAAGGACCACACCACATAGGATTAAATTTCCCTAACCCCAAGGGTTCTTTCGATTGATCCCACAAAAAGGCCAAATCTCCTTCACTAAACACTCTTGGACGGACAGACTTATTTTACTGGACCTTAACGCGACGCTTATTAACCTCTAGAGCCACCAAGGCATCCCGACGCTGCTCATTAAGTTGCTCAAGGTGAACCAAATGATCCTCCAAAGGTAAAGTGTCTGGTAAGAGTTCCACTGCTAACTTTAATGAAGGAATCTCGCATTCAACTGGAAATATCGACTGCACTCCATGTACAAGCTGATATGGAGAAAAACTAGTGGTAGTCTTAACCGCAGTTCGATATGACCACAAAGCAGGATATAACATAATGTGCCAATTATTCTTTCTCTGTGTGATGGTTTGTTGGAGAATGGATTTGAGTGATTTATTCACTACTTCTACCTATCCATTCGCTTTGGGGTAGTAAGAAGAGGAGTGCTCTTGCTTATACCCTAACTTCGATGCTAACTCTTCCATCATATGGTTCTGAAAGTGTGAGCCATGGTCAGTGACAAGCTCTTTTGGAATCCCAAACCGAGTAATAATTTGGTTGAACACAAAGTGAGCGGCTGTCTCACCATTGTATTTTACTATAGGGATAGCCTCATCCCATTTTGTGAAATAATCAACAGCCACCATAATGTGATGGTGCCCCCCAGCTGAAGCTGGGTTGCAATCCATAAAATCGAGCCCCCACTTAGTGAAGGGACCAGTGGTGATAATGGGATGTAACGGGGCAGGTTTCAAGCGCATATTCCATGCAAACACCTAGCAAGGGTGGCACCTTTTGACCGCATCAACACAATCCTTAAAGATCGATGGCCAGAAATAACCGGCTCTCAAAATATTTTGAGCTGTAGAAAGCCCAGATAAATGACCACCACACGCCCAGCCGTGGCAATCATTCAGCACTACCTCAGCCTCGTCATGAGTTAAACAACATTGTAAAATGGAATCTACCCCATGGTCGTACAAAGTATTGTCCACTATAAGGTAGTTCTTAGATACGTGACGTAATCGTCGTCGTTCATCTCGCAAGAGGTGAGTAGGGGTCTTCTGTGTTTGTAGATATACTATGATATCCCCATACCATGGGTCTAACATTGAGATTAAAAAGATGTGTTCATCGGCAAACGTATCTTCACAAACCAAATCCTTAGCCTCACTTGGGAAATCTGATATAAGCTTTGCAAAAATTAAAGACTTCTTCGATTTTGCCGAAACAAACTCGAGATCGAATTCTTGCAGAATGACAATCCATTTATTATACTTTCCCCCAATCATCCTTTGGGTGAGGACGAATTGAAACGGATTGACATGGGCCACAACCAAGGTTTGGAAAAGGAGAATATAATGTCTCAAACACTGAACCACATGTACGGTAGCTAAAGCAAGCTTCTCGACATGAGAATAACAAATCTCTGCATCAATAAGGTTTCGGCTCAGATAATATATGGCATGTTCTTGGAGCTCCTCATCCTCTTGAACCAAAACCATGCCAATCGTCTCTAACGATGCGGCCACATATAATAGAAAATCATGGCTATAATCCGGAGGACTAATCACCGGGGCTGATGCTAGGGCTCACTTGAGTGCATAGAAGGACTCCTAGGCTCGCTCATCCCACTCAAAGAGAGTATCATTCTTCAAGAGACGCATGAAGCCTCTAGTCAAATTGGCAAAGTTGACAAAAAATCTTCGTAAGAAGTTTTCCATGCCTTGCAAACAATGAAGATGACGAATGTTCTTCGGGGGAGACAACTGAAGTATTGCCTCAACCTTCAAAGGGTCGACTCTTATACCCTCTTTCGAAATGATGAATCCTAACAAATGACCTGACTTCACGCAAAAGATGCACTTATGAGGATTTAATCTAACTGAATAGTGCCGGCATATTTCGAATACCAATCTCAAGTGATAGGGATGACACATTCTCATACGAGAATGAGCAGCGAGGTCATCCAAAAATACTTCAATAATAGACTTGAGATCGTGGAAGATCAAGGTCATCGCCCGCTGAAATGTAGCTCTAGCATTTTTAAGGTCGAAAGGCATTTTCTAATATGCAAATGTTCCCCAAGGATAAATAAATGTAGTATTATGTTGGTCCTCAGGTTTAATCTGTATCTGACTGTAGCCGAAAAAGCCATCCATGAAGGAGAACACCTCGCTACTTGCACACTCATCCAAAATCTGATCAATAAATGGTGTGGGGAATTTATCCTTAGGACAAGCATGATTCAAATCATGGGAATCAGTGCATATGTGGATCGCTCCTTGCTTCTTATCCACTGGAATGGGGTTTGAAACCCACTCCGTCAAGAGAACGGGATAGATGAAACTGGCTTTCAACAACCTCTCTATCTCTACCTTAATGGCGGGTGCTTTCCTAGGATTCGCCACACGTAAACGTTGTCGAACAGGCTTAGCAATGGGGTAAGTCTTAATCTCATGTTCGATAATTCGAGGGTCATTACCCGACATCTCGTCGTAATACCAAGCAAAAATATCACGGAATTCCTTGAATAGCTTGGTATATTCTAGAATCTTAGCATGGGAACATTCCACCCCAATATGGACATTCTCTATTGTGCTAGGATTACGAGAGATGTTGATAGGAATCGTTGAATATATGTTAGCCATGTTTCCATCAGCCATCGGACCAGGAGAGCTTAATGGAACCACAAGACTACCAACTCTCTGACTAAGAATCACCCTAAAATCCTCATGCTCCAAATGGTCAAGCTCTGGGAGAAAGTATGATCTATGATGAAGTTCCTCCCATGGTGGTTCAACTCCCGACATAGCCTCAATAATCGCTTCATCCGAAGGAAAAATTGTATCAAGGTAGTCGTGGACATGAGAAGACTATACTGCCCATGCCAGTAGCACATAAGGGTCCTCCTCCTCCGTCCATGAAGAGGAAGGACTAGGTGTAGCTAGGGTTTTCACCCTAGCTTGTGCTGATGAGCACCTACTAAGGAATCTGGAATCCTTAGTAGCAGTTCAATGATGTGTATAAATTAAATAAATACAAACTGAAACAAAAACTAATCTAAATACGTTCTTGAAGCTAAAACAGTAAATAACATGAAACAAAAACAGTAAAGAAATGAATGATGATTTTTTTATTGATATTACCTCCAATGAGGAGGTTGGTGGAGTCCGTTGCGCTGGTCCGATGTCAGTGGCTTCGAGCTCCAAGCTGCTTCTTTTCCTTTTCCGGTGGTGGAAATGGGCCAAAAGAGTTCTCAATGGTGAAAGTAGCTTGATGGTAAGCTAGGGTTTCGAGAATAATTTCGGCAGAGGCAGGATGCTTATGACTGTGGATGTGAAATGAGGGGTCTCCACCACTTATTTATAGTTTTTTAGTGGTGGAGTGCTGGCCCATGGTTTTGGAAACCATGTGGTTTAGGGCAGCTTGTTTAGGGTTTTTTCCTCCTTTTCCTCATTATTTTATATTTTTTCTTCCCTTTTGGGGATTTTTCTATTTTAGAGGAATTTTGGACATTTTTGGAGGAAAAAGGGGTTTTTTGGCCTTTTGGAGGCTTTTTAGATGGTTTTATGGCCTTTTAGAGGCATTTTAGGCCTTTTGGAGGGAAATATGGTAGGCAAATGGACAAATGAGCCATGTAGTGGGGTAGATGAGGTAGTTAACCATTTTTGGGTGTTAACAGATTGCCCCCTAATGTGCGAGGGCAGGAGATCATCGTATGGCCGATGGACATCATGAGTCATATTTGGTTTGTGTTGGGGTGTGGAGAAGAGAAGGAAGCAATTGAAGTCCGGGACACCGATCTCGAACCACCTGCAAGGACTGAAAAGTACATAACCTCAATAATGGATGAGGGATCATCTGATAATATGGACGAGGCGGGCATTCCCATGCTCATATCAGAATATAACATAACAGTATAAATGGTCCTCAAATACTGGATGAGGAAAAGTATCTCAATAGATGGACAAGGCGGGCATTCCCATGCTCGTATCAAGATACATAACAATCACTTGTGAGGCCCAAAATGAAAGACCTGGAGTAAATAATCACTGTGCATATCATGAGAGTCCAGAGGGGACACAAATCTGGAACATACTGCTGAGCTGACCATGTCTGAGTTGAAAAAAAAAACTGATATACTGGAAAGGCAGCAGTGCTACTTAATGTGGTTCTGAAGGAACTGATGCGCTGCTGGATCAGAGTGACAACGGTCATACGTGCAATGGTACACTGAGCTGGAACTGAACTGGGTACTCAAAGAAGCATATAACTGAACGGCTTCCGAATACAATCGCCAACGCAGCCTGGACATCCATGGGAACATATAACTGGGCTTTGCAACATTCTTGAGATTAGCTTGATAAGCTATCATAGCTATAGGCAACGGTATGCTCGTCTCGACGAGCTCACTCGAAGTACTCGGTGTAGGAAGAATCCAAGGATGTTCCATATGGGTCGTGCGAAAAGACACCGAGGTCATAGATGTTGAATCCTAATCAGAACAAGATCCTATCATGAGGATCCGTGTAGGATAACTAAAGCTTCCCATGAGGGACGGATACATTCCTACACCCACACTCCCAGTTGCCGACTGAGAGTGCTCAACGATCGGGATCGAAGCTCCCGAAGATGGGGTAACAGATGGATTCTTGAATTCCATTTAATCAATCGTTACAATCTTCCTGTTATGTGGAAAGCATACAACACGGAACAAGGAAGAAGCAATGGATTGCATACTATACATCCAGTTCCTACCTAACAAGATATTATAGTCAAGGGGTGCATCAACCACCTCAACCTCTATCGCAATAGCCTTCCCTCCCAAACGGACTTTAAGGGAAGGAAGGATGTTGTGCGGCCTAAAAGATCTCCCATCGAATGCAGTTAACATAGTCGCTGATTTAGACAGCTCAGGAGAACCCAGACCCTTCCAACAGGACAAAGACATCATAGAATGAATAGCACCCTCGTCAATCACAGTGCACTTGATGGTCATACCAAGACATTCTACGTGCACCAAAAGAGACACATAGTAGGGAAAGCGAGGCTGAAGTCCTACAGTTTCAAATTTGATCATCGAGGAAGAATCATCATCGTTCACACCAAGAGCAGAAAGCAATGCCTTCCTTTGGGAAGGACAACTCTGAAGCACTTCCAATGCAGACATCGCACAAGGAGTGTGGCCCAAATCCTCGATAACTGAATAATTCTGGGAGGCTCGGGCATTTGGATTATGCCTCGAATGCTTAACGACTCCCTTAGGAATGCGAGGTCCAGCCTCAGGTTTATCCAGAGGTTTCTCAATACGCAAAGGGGTTCCTGGTGGATCAGGCTCTTTTCCTGGGCTAGGTTGTGACGAACTATAATCTTTCACACGATTCACAACTTTCATAGCATGGACCATGTTAATTCACCCACGACCACTACCCTCTAGTGGATCATCATCACTAAATTGGTCATGGGACTTCGAGTTCATATTCTGGTTATGCGGTAAAGGGTTAGTTAGCATAGCTGGGCGTTGTGCTAAGAATCTCAAAGCTTCTTCAATCTGAGGGCACAATTAAGTGAGGTGATCATCCTTACATAACTTGCAAGGGAATTTAACCTTACATTTTGCTTGCTTGTCCCCCCCAGCATTTTTACCATTCTTGTCATTATTGTTAGCATTCTCATTCTTATTCCCACCCTTTCGATTATTATTTCTACCCTTTTTCCTATTCCGTTCGGGCTACTGGTTACCCTTCTGTTCCGATGATTGCACAGAAAGTACATTCACCATTTGGGTGGGTTGAGACGAATTCGTAGCTTGTCCCAAAGCAGATTGGTTGATTGACAATTTACTACCTTGTTTTGCAACAAAATCCACAGGTTTGGCACTTGCACAACCTACAATGCCATCGGCATGTGGTCCAGGTTTGACTTTGGGATTGAAACTGGAATGAGGAGCATTGGGAATAATCTCATACAACAAACCAGACTGAGCATAGATCAAGTCCAGTTCCTGTGCCCTAAAAATCGCTTGTTCCTCATTCTGCACTCCGGATGTGGAAACATCCTTCGCTATATACGGAAATAACGATTTGAGGAACCACTCAAGGAGGAACTCTAGTGGTATAAAAGCTTTAATTAACCTCTTCTATCTACGCCACTCTTGAATACGATCAGAAATATGTGTGGCTTGATCTTGTTGAAATATCAACAAGAGTTCAGTACCAATGTCATAGCGCACTGTTCCTGGAAGTGATTAAGAAAAGTCATCTCAAGGTCCTCGAACAAAGCAAAAGCTCCCTTAGGTAACTCTATATACCACTTCGCGGCAGGCCCTATAAGGGTGCGTTGAAATAGTCTCAAACGGACTGAGTCCTGATGTAATGAATTCGAAGAGCACCATAGGTGAAACGTAGTAACGTGTTCACTCGGATCCTCTCCCAATTTTCCCTAGAACTTAGGTATGCCCAAAGGAAGATTGGTAAGGACAGCCGGCCAAGCCGGCTCATGAGCCACAGGATCATTCATGTGTCTTGATAAGTTAGGAAGATTAAGTGTCACGAGGAAAGGGAGCCTAGGATGATGAGGTCGATGGACCACTCCCTAGTTCATATAGGGTTGATTACCACCATGACCTTGGCCATAGTGTCCTCCTCCTATTTGACCCATATAGGGTGGTGTGGAAGTACCATAGTATGGTGGACCTTGACTAGTAGGAGCTACGAAGCCATAATTACGAGAGTAAGCAGGTTGTTGATACTTGCCTCCATAAGGTGAAGAAACCTGTCCATACTGCGTCCCATAATAAGGTCCATAGGTCATCGCTTGCGATGCCCCATGAGACACTCCATAGGTAGGATGATAAGCTCTGAAAGTAGGGATATACATACCAGAAGTAGTGATATACACCTCAGAAGTAACAAGCTGACCTCTAGAAGCATGAACATGACCTCCCGAAGCAACGGGCGGTATGTAAACTTGAGACACAATCGGTCTAGTAACCACAGTATGGACCTGACTCGTAGCCATATATCGGCTCGAAGGACCACATGAATAAGGTGGAGGATGTACATTTGAAGAACTAGGGACCGAGGACGAAGGAATTTCAGTAATAATATATGTACTACCACCTATCGTCACTCGTCTCGTGTCTGGTATCCTAATCGGCTCACTAACCCTAGACCTATGAGGGATATACGATGTAGCTTCCACCACTGGGACAGAAGGTGCAATGTGATTAGTACTCCCAAACCTCTCCGCATGGTAAGGAATGAGAGTGCCCCTAGGCATAGTGTTAGGCTCAAAGTCAGATTCGACATGAAATGTCAAATCGTGTGTAGGGAAACTAGATGTAGCATAACTACCGTAGCTAGTGCTGGCAGGTTCAAAATGAGTCTCTACATCCTCCGGCATTCCATACCAGTAATGCGTCAACGGGGAATCAACCCTAGAGTGAGTAGGTATATCGTGTAAGGTTCCTATCTCAGAAATCACAGGACCGAACTCAGCTAATTCGGGTGAAGGATCGTAAGTAGGAGTAAATTCCCCATCGTCTACATGAATGGGAGGAGGTGGTTCAGGAATATCCTCTGAATGGTCTCCCATGGTGTGTGAATTAATGTGTGAGATAGTCCGCCTAGACTGTCTAGGTATCTCTCCCAAAGGAGGAGGAGAAGTAGAAGGTGGAAGTCCTGCTAAACAACGAGAACGGCGAGGAACCGCACTTGAATCCACAAAGACTCAAAACTAGCAAAGACTCTCTATTTATGTAAACCCTAGGCCAACTATCGTGCATAGAGAAATCACTAATAAAATCTAAATCCAAATGCAAGCAAAAAAGGGATGGATAAGTGAGCTCCCAAATGAATTAGGTATGTCTCGCTTAGGAGAGGCTTGAGACTCCCATACACAATAAGTGGAGGTATGTAACCAATTATTGTGGCCCTCAGCTTCAACACGTAAAGCGACTGTGATGTCTGACTCCAAGCTGGCTGGGACACCTACAGAATAACCCCTGCAAAGTACCCCCTGGATATCCTAGGTAAGGCCACTAAGGTCACCTCAATATAATCAATGCTCAAGCGGATAGTCACAGGCGAGATTGACCGTATGGACAGGGTAGCAAATCCTGAAACTCTCAAAAGAGCCCCCAGATACGAATACAATCCTGTAAATATCTCCAGTGCTACTCAGTTATGACTAGGGGTCATCCCAATCAATAACCGCTTACACTGCCTCGTGCTTAACTCCCTTTTGAGAGAAGGATCCTGAGAAACACTGGTTATACCAAGGATTTCACACACTCACCTGGATAGACACCTAGATGTTGTTGTTTAGTGATCTTGGAGAATTGACTTACAATGAACTATTCCAAGATCCTAAAACCTAAGCTTGTTGGCGCACCCTAGAAAAGAAAAGAGTGTAGTTCATTTTAATTTAGCGTTGATTTTAGTTGGCTTTATTACTCAAAAAGGGATATGACCGTGCAACTAGTGGTGTTATGACGCAACATGAAGTAAAAATGCACACCTAACAATCAATGCAAATGCATTGTGTCCATGAAAACAGGGTATGCTACTACGTGAAATGCACAATTTATCTTCAAATGATGAATGAAAATTTCCTATATGAAGTCCTAACTAGTACTCCAAAGCAAATGTAGTGCAAGTAGTGCAAGTACAATGCAAAGTGCATAATGCAATGCATGATGATAAGCAAATGTTTTTGGATTTTTTGAAAATAAAAGAGATGGAAAAAAAAAAGAATGATTCTACAAACCCTAGACTCTGCAAGCACACCCAAACAGCACTCAAGCAAAGCACTAAGGTAAAAGAACTCTAATGCACTAATCTCAAACAAAAAATCAAAAATTCCATGACAAGAACTTGCTTAAAAAAAAATTTAAGCTAAAAAAAAGACGTTTCTGGTCAGAAGTAGAGGTCTAAACAGACTCGGGCAGTGCCAGAGGAGACTCAGCAACTAACAGAATTCACCCAGAAACCAATTATCTTCCACAAAAAGGCAAGAGCAAGGGTATACGCGATTGTTCGCAGTAAACCCGCGTGTATACGCGGAAATCGTAGAGGAAACTGCGTGTATACGTGACTGTAAGTCAAAAACCCGCGTACAGGAAGAATAGGTGCATAAAATCAAGGAAAACAGGCAGGCTGAGACAAAATTCACACCAATCAGACTCTACCAGGCATACATGCCCCCATACCCGACACAGAAACAAGAGAGAAAGAGCAATTCAAATTCATTGAATGCCGAGAAAACAACCCACAAAGGACAACTACTAGGAACTCCCCAGTGGAGTCGCCAAATTGTGTTACAGAGAGAAATTCCTATGGCTTGGAGTACCACAACAGACAGATTGACTCCATAAATCAATCCTTTCCAATATGCAATAGAAATTAAATGTCTAACACTAAAGGATCATACCTCGTACCTTATTCCGGACGATTGAAGTAGATCCTCGTTGAGCTTTCCAATCTTCATCCTAAATTGATCTGTTACTTCCTCAACAACAAGTAAACAATACAAGCATTATATATATCATGGTGTTAGCGCTATTGTAGCATATATAATCAATAATGTATAAGCATTTGACATAATCCCATGGATAAAATATTCATTCAAACACACATTATTGGACAGGAAAAGATATTTCTATTAATATAAATCAAATATTACAAGATACAACCTTTGATGGCACGTCTGCGAACCGGAGTAAGTGAATCCCCCACTTGGGCCTCCACCACTTCAATCCTCCATCTCTCGATAGCAAGCTCACAAGCAAAAGGTAAGCTTGGGAAGAACACAAAAGTGCTCCAAGGGACAAAGGGATGCAGACTCAAGCATAAGTTCTGGCAACAATGGACTATAGTTTCTTTGCTCTCAATTCTCTCTTATGCCTTCAATGTACCAAGGGGTTCCTTATATAGCTTTCAAAGGGATAATGAAAGGTTGAATCTGAGCGATATCAAGGCATAGGGAAGGCTAGGAGTCAAATGAGTCCGATCCATGTCAAGGAAAAATCCAAAAGGATTTGGATTATGTACACATCCTGATGTATGCAGTTTTAGTGGTCAAACCCACGTATATACGTGCTTAGAGGTTAAAAATTCATGTGTATCATTTTTCATGTGTTTTTAGGGATGATCAAGGAAACATCAAAGGACAAAAAATGGTCCATGCGGTCTAAGGAGTCTGCAGCGGGATAGGGGAAGGCCATACAAAGTGTGATTCACCTAGAGTGGTGAAATCCACTATAACACCAAGGAGAAAAAGAAGAAAATGAAATGGAATATGCCATGGAAGTTGAAGTGTCTACGAGTAAGAAGAAGCAGAAAAGTGAAAAGAAAAACCTTTATTTGGATGAAAATCCATTGAATGCTATTCAAATTGATCAAAGCTTCAAGGAAATGGCTATGCAGACTCTGCTGGAGGACGATTTTATTATAGAAACCCTAATGAATGAGAGTCATACTACACAAACCCTGAAGGATCAGAGCTTTGCATTAGAAAATCTAATGAATTAGTTATTTATTTCATAGACCCCATTGAACCAGGGTTTGATCATAGTAACCCTCCACAGGGGAAAGACATTGTCCCTGTTCAACCGAAGTTACACATTTCTACCCCATGCACATCTATGAAGCATCGTATAGCAGCCGCACAAGCTAAGTGAGAACAAGCACATTCTACAACTCTGCCACATTCCGTTTCAATTGAAGAAACTGAGGATTCTATTCTGTTTATTTCCAGTCCTTCACCAATCCGAGGGAGTAGTTCAGATCACAGTTCACCACTCCAACTTCACTTGTGAGGAAACTGAGTATACAAAGGATTCCATTTCCCATCAGAATCAAGAAGTACCAGAGTTAATGTGCAGTAGTGGGGTCTGTCAAATATGATGGGTTTGGAATCAAGTTTTGAAGGTAAAATAAGCTCAGAGCGAAAATTAGTTGGAGGGACACTTAGTGGGCATACAGAAGCTGTAATTTCTAGGGACACTTTTGAAGGAATGCTAGAGACGCTATAAAGCATGAAAGAAAGTATTGGCAGAGCATTGGAAGAGCATTGCGTCATGCTATTGACTATGCAAAATCTAACCTTGTTGGTGAGGTAAGATTGATATCTGTTATTTTCCAATAGGGTAAAAAAACAGCTCATTTCATTTTTGCTTACTGTTATAAAATTAATGATGAAATTTTTTAAGGATTAGAGTGAAGAATGAATATCTTGCATGTGGATCATTTCTGTATTCATAGTGACTTGTGAGAATCCTATACATTGATTATTTTTCCCTGCATTAACTTATTTGTCAATGTCTTTTGATCATTCATTGCACGTTATTTAGTTTTATTATCTATCTCCTCATCCTTATATTTTATAATATTGTAAGGTCCTTTTTGTACATTATCCTTGTTGCTGTCAACTGTGACTATAGGTTGCAAGCTTGCGGAAAAACAGTAGAATGGTTAGTAAAACCACATTCCTTAAAGATAAACATATAGGAATGAATATTTTGTAGGCCTTAGCATCATCGATATAGTCCACAAACCACCTTTTTTACTTCTAGCATCCAATTTCCTCTCCTAATCCGAAGGATGTAAGGATATGTTGTGACTCAATGACTTCCAAGTGACCAACTGAAGGCCTTTTTCATGTGAATTCCTTCTCTTTAAAACTTTGCAAGCCTTTTCCCATTCAAGTGTAGGCATGTCAAGATACTTCAAATACATCTATAATACTATGGTTATTCCTTTTTCAAATGAATTCAGAAGGATAAGGCATGCTATACTCCCTCTTAAAATCCATTTTCTTGCAAAATCAAGGAAATGTCAAGTCTTATACTCCAATGTGTTACCCCCCATTTTACATGGTGGGTCACTTGGAGATTTATGGGATAACTTGGGTTGTCTCATAAGGTTTCTAAACATGAAGGAGGACAATTGTTGGCATCCTGAGGACTTTTAGGATAGCTAAACAATACACAAGCAGCTTTGGGATAGGTTTTAAAATTGTTGAAGAAAGGTGGATCCAAACATTTTTTTGGGTGTTTTAATAAGGATGTTTAAAAAGGGACTTTGTATCCCATGTTGATAGAGAAAAATATTGATATTGAACTGTAAACTATGCTATGAAACATATCAGGTCCATCATCGCATATCAAACAGTAAATGAAGTCTTCAAATATTAAATATTTTGAACCTTGGAGATTTATTAAATGCTGTGAAGTAGAACTTCAAAGAGTTGAATAAAATCTCAATGTTGGTGAGGAAGATATCAAACATCATAATAGACACCTTGAACATCAACGAATCACACTAACAACAACCTACATGCTGTAGAATCTCACTAAAATACCCTATGCATCACCAAATCTCATAAATGGCACCCTGAACATCGAAGAAAGAGAACCCTATGATGTATGTTGCACATACAATATACATTCGAACTTGAATCCCTTCACTTGATGAGCACCTTAAACTCTTCTCCTTTGTTGGAAAATGCTGCAAAAACTGTAACTGTCCAAAACAATGGACACCAAACTTCTTGTTTAGGATCAATGTTTTTTTTATGCTACTACTACCCTAGGATTCAATTTTTTGCGTTAACAAATTTAAAATTTCTTCTTAAATGCTCTCTGGATTTCCTGGTGGAAATGCAAAATGTTTTGAAGTTGTTGCAACTGGCACCAACTATTGTACAACATCTAGTGATTATGGCATTTCTATCTATTTTTTATTTGGCGTATTGTTTGAAATTTTAAGGATTTGGAGTATTTTTGGCTTACGTTGGGGTCACAAGTTGCAAGGTGTATAAGAAAAGGACTAATTTGAAGCAGGCTCAACTATGTTCTGCCGTAAAAGGGAAAAACCTCAATGAAAACAATACCAAAGAAAACCTCAATGAAAACAATACCACTATTGTTTTTACATAAATTTTGAATTGATATTCAATAATAAAAGTTTATCTTTAAATGGATAGATATGCAGTTGAAGAGAATTAACCATGTCAGCGGTTGACCAGAATTATGTTTCTTAATGCAGCCTGTAATAGAAATCCCATGGCTGTAGATGGAGTTTTGTTTTTAAATTTTTGTTTATCAACCAGCTTTGGAACATAAGTTTATATATATGTGGAAGTTGAACACATATACACCTGGTCCTTAGTAGATTTCATTTCTAATAGCTAATTGTTAAAATGTATTTCAGCTACATTTCTTACCTACTGAGTTTTCTTTTTGATAGCAGCTATGGACATACATAAACAAGAACATTTAACTGGAATATATGATCTAGTTTTTGTGCTGACCCATAAGGGGCAGAGTTTAATTTTCAGGTAATTTTATGTTTTTTATTTAGCCAAATCCAAATGAGCATTTTACCCTTGCTTACCCATCTTCTTCTTAGGTCATCAAGAAGCATAATGGCCATGCTTGTTGCAGTTGAAACTCTTGGTATGGCTTGAATACTTATTCTTCTAGCTAGGGGGCCTTGAATATTCTTTCTTCTTATAACCCTCCTCGGATTCTTTCTTTCCTCCCTCCATCACCTTCTCAATGTGGACTAAGTCTGAAACATCCTCATAACTGATGGAAAATTTTTGTAGTCTCATCTCCTCTCCAATAAAATCATTTGATTACTGCTTAAATTCAAGAAAATGTTCACAATCATTGATTACTTGGACAAGGTTGTGTTCCAATGGACTAAACCATTCATAGAAACCCAAACTAGCTCATTATCCTCAACTGTGTTTCCAACTGTTGCAATCTGGTCTTTCATCTTTGCTTTTTAATGAGATTGCTTGCTAATGTTTTGCTTGTATGGGAAGAGGTGAGCTTGTTCTTCAAGAGCATATTCTTAGATGTATTCATACTCTGGAACAATGTTTCCAAGGCATCATACATGTCTTTGGTTGTGTTTTCCCTGACTATACAAGGGATCAAGTGATCCTTCACTGAATCCAACAAGATTCGCTTTGTGGTTACTACCTTGTTGTGTTTTGCCAGATATTTGGGTTTGTAGGTGGTGAAACTAGCTTCTCTACAAGGTACCACAAGTATACCATTTTTGGGAGGTTTTACAATCTCAATTTCCACAGCACAAAGTTGAAGAGGCTCCCTCCAACAAGTGACGTTCACATGCTAGGAATGGCCATTGTTTCCACTGCTTTGTTGCTGCATCAAAAATAGGATTTCCATGTGCCAATCACTGCACAATTGTGCTTCGATCACTGAAGCTTGGACATACTTCCCACTGCAATCCTCTGACACTTCTCTACTCTAGACAGTGTGTTCCTCTCTATATATGGAATCTAGGAAATTTCAGAAACTGTGCTCTAGTACCATGATAAAAATTTTAAACCATGGTCATTAGACTTTGTACTAAAAGAATTCATAAACTACTAGATAGTTGAAACCTTAAATCCATTCAATTCATTTTCTTCTATTAATGATTAAATTTACAAAATCATACTGCAAAAAAATTATAATGGAAACTAACAGGTCTATCCTGACTCCTAAATCACATCATTTTTACTCACTCTTAAAAGAAAAGAAAAATATTAGTAGATGGACTATCAAAATATTTTACTGCTTTTGTATTTTCCGATCTGAG
This sequence comes from Pseudotsuga menziesii, assembly GCA_001517045.1. Classification (NCBI taxonomy): domain Eukaryota; kingdom Viridiplantae; phylum Streptophyta; class Pinopsida; order Pinales; family Pinaceae; genus Pseudotsuga; species Pseudotsuga menziesii. The sequence goes on from LPNX010552681.1 coordinate 35,431, forward strand.
ATCTGCTACAGGAAAACCACAAGAAACTGATTCACTATTTGTTGCTCCAAAATGAATGGATAAACCTATACCCTTGCATTCTCTTTTATACATCGAGAAGAAGAGTAGGTACATGCAGAATAGCACCTCAACTGAAGATGATATGAGGCATTCAAGCATGCAACCTACCTACTAGACTGCATGTGCCTAACTAAATTTAGACTTAAGCTAGAAATTAGAAAACTGCTTAGTATTCTAACACATGTAATTTCATGTGTCCTCTTTTACTTAACTTAGAAACAACATGCAAGCTGCTATGAATAGATTACTAAAGATAGAAGAGCAATCCACTCATATAACACTAATTAATCCCTCATAAGTAATGTGCCCAAGTGCTGAAGAAGAAATGTATTCTCACTTTCCTTTTAAAGTGCCTAGATCTATTCACTAGTGTGTCCCACTGCCCAGTCCTGCAGAAGACTGTTCGAGGTACAATTAACACCAAGTATTCATTCATCCATCAACCAAACTATTGATCCAACAAACTACTGAGAAGGAGTATCTCATATGTTTGTCTCCTCAAGGTCCTTTCAGCACCAGTACTATATAAAGAAGATCTTTCATTACAATGCTCATATAAGGAATACAATTTTCCCCTTATTTCACAATGCTTATATAAGGGAGCTAACTATTAAGTCTTGACTGTGCCCATCACATGGGGCTGATCATGGTGGTTAACACAAGTTGCCATGGGCCAAACAAATATAAAAAAACCATGGCCATTAAGAGTTTGTTTAGTTTTCATATAATGTTATTTGTGTACTAAATGGTTAATGCTATCTACTATGGATGACATTTCTAACCTTTCAATAATGTAGTATTTATTTACAAGTAACACTCTAATTTATGCTTTTATATTTTATGCTACTATATTGGCATTGGGCGTGCATTATAATAAATATAAGATATATTATATATGTAATACCCTTTGGATTTTTTTTGTAGGTGTGCTCATGGATTTGCAGCTTTTGATCCTTGCTTCACTTTGCGCTCCACAACATTGGTTTGTTGAATACCTTTATTTTTGGTTTAAAACTTATGGTTGATACTTAATATAAATTTCCATTTACCAACATGCATTGCATGGAATGATGTACACAGGGTGTAGTGAAATGTATTTTAACATGCCAGAGTTCTAGTTGCAAATTATATTTTCATTCGTTTTGTGTTTATTTTTCTTCTCAGGAACAATTAGATTTTGTATTAGAGAAAATTGCACCCAAGTTGTGTAGTGTTGTAATACAAAAGGAGTAATTGTTGTAGATAAGATAAGATAATTTTATTAATGTTCGACAAGTGACCACTAAAGTAGGTCAAATAGACTGTTGGTTACAATGATGTCAATACAAAGTGGGAGCTCTAAAGCATCTCCTATAATAAATAATATGCAGAAAGAAAAAATGAAAATGAACTAAATCATGCAGAGATAATCGGTAGGCTCCAAGGTGGGAAGCCCCTTGGGGAGAAAGATGAACAATACAAGTAGATACAATTTATGGATCTAGAAATGGTATGGAAATTACATGCAACATGTGCATATTGCATTTGTAGAATTAATGGATATTTCATTTCTTCCCTCATAAAAAATAATCCTCGATCCTGCTCTTTTTTAAATCAAGCCACCCCATTGGAAAGGTTCTACAATATATTTTTTTCTTTCTTCTTTTTAATCTCAATCCACCCACTCAACCCACTTTATTGGAAAAGTTTCTTCCACAATCCTCTTTTTTATTTAAATTTCTTCCACATTAAATTTCTTCCACAGGAAATAGCTGAATATTGGACGAACAGATCTTGCTCTTGAGGTTTGTGAAATTGGTAGGCATTGTTGAAGTTCTTTATGCCAAACAAACAGTATGATGCGATTACACATTATAGGAGGTATTTATAGTGAAAGGATGTCTTTCCTTGCCATACTTTAGTTACCAGCCAATCCCAAGTGTTCACTCTTTCACCAACTAGTGATTCATTTATTCTTTGTAACTGGTTATCATTTTGTGAAGATTCCAACTCTAAGATAAATTATATCAGACCTTATTTTTCCAAATATTAATGTGGTGAATGTCTTTTAAATATGCAATACTTTCATTATATATATGGTGTATCTTTCTCTTGAGGTTTGTCAAATTGGTAAACATTGTTGAATTTCTTTATCCCAGTTTGAAGAAAAAACACATTATATGAGGCCTGTATAGTGAATGGGTGTTTTTCCTTGCCATACTATAGTTACCAGCCAATACCCAATTCTCACTTTTTCACCAACTAGTGATCCATGTTTTCTCTGTAAGTGGTTATCATTTTTGTAAAGATTATAGCTCTGAAATAAGTTATATCAGGCTTTATATTGCCAAATATTATTGTGGTGAATGTATTTTAAATCTTTCAGTATATATATGGAGGATATTACTCTTGATAATTGGTAAGAATTGTTCAAGTTATTTATTTTAGACAAACAGTCTGAAGAAAATACACATTATAGGATGTTTGTACAGTAAAAGGGTGTTTTCCTCCCCATACTATAGTTACCAGCCAATACCAAGTGTTCACTCTTTCACCAACTAGTGATCTACGTATTCTCTGTAAGCAGTTATCTTTTTGTGAATATTCCAGCTGTGAGATAAATTATATCAGACCTTATTTTTCCAAATATTATTGTGGTGAATGGTTTTTAAACCTGTAGTACTATCATTATATATATGATGGATCTTTCTATTGAGGTTTGTGAAATTGGTAAACATTGTTGAAGTTATTTATCCCAGTTTGAAGCAAATACACATTATAAAAGGCATGTACAGTTTGAAGTGTGTTTTTCGATATATTTTTATCTCATGACTTGGGAATGCTATCCACAAGTTCTCGATCAAGGAACTTGTACCTGTGCAAGGTCTCCAAATGCTTTGGGCTGCTGGTATATTTAAATTTTTTTGAGTCTCCATCCTCAAAACATATTTAGTTTTGATTTTCTTTCTCACCTTAGTAAGAGAATGACATTATTTTCCTACATCCCACTCCAGATAAACTAGACCAGAAGCTTTCTTTTCGTATTCTGAATCCAAACAGGGATGTAGATAAGCAAGTGTCAATACATGTTAAAGATAGTGCACAGGTACAAGCTCATGTCCGCAAGTTATGAGATAGAAATATATCGAAAAACACCCTTTCACTATATAGACCTCCTATAATGTGTATTTGAGAAGTCACGATACATGTTGTCGTGAATTATCCTTATACAACGATGATAAAATTGTATGGAACACACATGACAATATACCTTGAGAGAGAAAAGATTAATGTCCTTGGTCTTGTCAATCCTGTGGGTGAAAGGGGTTGTTTCCCCACCTTTATTGTACACCTTGGTCTTATGAGGGTTGCCTTACCACCTTGTTTTGATGCTTAGTAGACTTATGGTCCTTTTGGTCCTAGCACCCTTGTTGTATGTGGTACCATGAGAACCTTTGGTATGATGACTTAACTTTTTTTTTTTTTTATGACCACTTGACTGTTAGTACCCTATCCTAAGTCAACTTAACATTATTTTATGTTATGTTTGGTAACAACCCTAAAAGATAGGGATTTGTGGATTAACCTTTCTAGAAGGCTTGTTAAGATTATAAATTCAGGTCTTGAATTTCATTTTAGAGAGTGCGTTCACAAGAGAAATTTGAAGATATGATCTTTCACCTATCTAGGATTTGTTGATGCTAATAGATTGACATCTAGGGTTTTGTTTCTATCTCTGAGCTGCCACCATCTCTCCTCTCATCCTGCTAGTGTTTTTGTCTTCCTGTTTAAGTTGTTGCTATTATGAATAAGTCATGTCAATCTTCTCAGCTTGTTAAGAGTTTCCTTGATGCGTGTTGATCTTCCTTGAGATGGGAATAATATTTTGTAGCATGCTAATTCTGATAGAAGCCCTTCTTGAGGAGGCCATGACTAATAGACACCTTTCTGTTAAGGGTTGTGACTAATAGAATCCCCTTAGGGTTGGGACATGACTGATCTAAGCCCCTTATATTTGAACTATGATTGAGTTGCTAGTTGGGCCATGACTGTGTGGAACCCTTCTTGAGTTGGGTCATGACTAGGTAAAACCCTTCTTGGGTAGGCCGTGACTGTTTGACCTTACCTTAACTGAACCATAGAATGTTGACTCTTTCTCTAATAGGTCATGACTATTGATGACTTTTTTGAGCCCTCTTGGACATGTCGTGACTTTTTTGTGACTTCTTAGATTTGGTCGTGATCATTGTTACTTACCCAGACTTAGGATGTGACCCTTCTACTGTTTGTTAGAGCGAATTGTGACCATTGGGACTTGGGGTTGTTCAGACTTGAGCTATGACTCTTAGATGCCACCTGTGTTGGGCTGTGACCATTGTGTGTGCTCATTGAACTTGAGTTGTGACCTCTATGAGGTGTTTGTATAGATCTATGATTCTTGTGGGTTGTTAGGAATCTGACTTGACCTTGCTGGGTTGCTAAGATCTCAACTGTGACTTGTGTTAATCTTCTTGAACTGGTTGTGATCCTGCTGGTGCCTAACTATGTTTGGGGATGGGTATCACTGTTGGGGTTTTCACACTTGGTGACGGAGTCATATTGACTGCTACTGTATGTGCCTAACCTTATTCCTAACCTTTTCTCTCTCAATGTATGTCAACTGTTTCATTGTTGATATTGTCCTTTTAGTGACAAGATTTGATCCTAAAAGTATCCGAGTATAAGGCTGATTCCAACCAGATATGAACCGACAATGTTATTTATTAGTTGTTGGTCAATAGTTTGTTTTTTGTACTATATTATTGTTTATGTTTTGTACATTGCATTTGATGAAGTGTATCTCAAGGAACAACTTTAACACAGTGACCATCAGAGTGTTAAAGTTAAAAGAGATTAAAGTTATGTTTTCTAAATTTATCTTGCCTTGCTATGGTTGTACCAATTTTGGGGCTGAGTATCACTGCTAGGGTATTCACACTTGGTGACTAATTCATATTGACTGCTATTGTATATGGGGCTGAGTATCACTGTTTTGGTTTTCACACTTGGTGAATGAGCCATATTGACTACTACCCCATATTGATCTACCCCATTTAGATCAGTTTTTCATTGAGCAATATGTAATTTTTAAAATTTCTGGTTTTTGAACATCTGCTAGATTATAAATTGTTTTTCTTAGATTCGAACTTTAGAGTTCATAGTTTAAGGACATATATAATTTAATGTGTCTATGATTGCAGAGAATGATAGGGTTGTAGCATAGAGTAATATTGAAAGTACTTCAGATCCGTCCCATTTGGATTATATTTACTGAACACTTTGAAGTGGGCAACCAATAAATCATTTGAGTAGCTGGGTTGATTATAGTTAGCAACTTATAGGAATGAGTGGCACTACGATAGAATTAGGAATTGAGGATAATTTTGTTTCTCAGTTATAGAGGGCTCAACTAGTTGATGACACAAAATCAGGTTAGGCCCATGATACCACTAGATCATAGGAAAAAGGTGATGCTACTACCTCACAACTTGCAGATGTTGGTACTGTAATGATAGAAACTTTACAATCATAAGATAATGATATATAGAGAACCAAGGAATGTAATCAATCCCATGTTGAAGATAATACAATCTATCATCCTTTTTCGACCATTAGATACTCAAAGTTGTGTATTAATTTTTTTTACCATTATAGAGGACTCTGTAAGTTAGGTTCCCAAATTCTTAAAGGGTTCTAGCTCAATGGAAGAGTGCCTGCTTTACAAACAGGAGGTTGGTGGTTCGATTCCTCCATGCCCTAATGATACTATAATATCGGTTAAAAGCAACTAAATTAGTAAGCAAAAAATAAGAGATAGGTGACCAAAAAAAATGACCAAAACTTGTATATAAAATTACTAAAAATGACTAAATGAGTGACCAAAACATGAGATATGCGAAACTAGGCATTAAAAAGGATGCAACACGTGGTGCTAATGATGAAGCCAAACATGGCGTTGATATGGTAGAAAAATAAGACATTAATTTGGATGCAAAATATGGGGCTACATAGGAAGCAAAATATGGTGCAACAATAGAAGAAATATTTGGCACCATTTTGGTAGCAAAACACAATGCAAAAAAGGAAGCAAAAATTGATGCAAATTTGGAAGTGAAAATTGGCACATATTTGGAAGTAAAACATGGTGCAAAATGGGATACTAAAGTGGTAGAAAAAATGGATGCAATATTGGATGCCAACATGGTACTATTAAGGACGCAAATATGGTGCTAATGAGGGTGTCGTTTAAGAAGAAAAATCAGACACTCACTAGGAAGCAAAATATGACGTTATTTAGGAAGCGAACCTCGATGTTGTTTAGGAAGCAAAGTTGGACGCTATTCTAGAAGAAAACCTCGACGTTGTTTAGGAAGAAAAGTTGGACGCTATTCTAGAAGTAAAAAAAGAGACACTATTTTGGATGCCATAAAGGATGCTATTTAGGAAGCAAAAAAAGGCATTTTTTGATACGCTTTAAGTTTTGTCCATGACGTGTCCCATTTAGTGTTTAGTTTTACCATTAAATGTAAAAAAAATTACACTAAAAAGGGATACTAAATGGGACACTAATTCCAGGATTTGTTGTAGGGTATCAGGCTATCAAGAGTTGGAAACATTGGTTTCTAAGCTAATGGGCTCACTAAAGAGCTAAGGACACCTGCACCAGAGCTAGCCTGACTTCTAAGACATCCATACACACCCAACACAAGGAATCATCTCCTTCTCTGCTGTGTAGTTCCTCAAGCCATGACCTCCCTTCCAGTGCTATTCAGGGGGTGTAGAGAAGAAATCCAACCCTCTAGCTCTACCTGTGAGGCTCTTGTTCACACTGGGTTTATTAAGCACACTCAAGCTCCATTTCCACTACCAAATAGTCCAAAGACCAACCACTATGCCCACACAGCAAAACAATATGTCTGGGATTGAAAGGAAATTCCACTGAGCAAAAATAGAATGGAAATTGGGTAATACAGAGATCAGACTGAGCAATTCGACTCCAAATTCCTTCTTTCCCCTATCATGGCCAAAATGACTCTACAAAAACCCACAACAGCCCAAAATTCATGGGGAAACTAGCAACGATCTCTCAGCTGCATGAGGATAGAAGAATATAGCATGCATGAAGGGATTTACATATTAGACCCACAATCATGAGTGAAATTACACACATAAAAAATTAGGAGAAGAGAAATGAACTGGTCGTGAAGGAAAACGCGAATACCTACCTGCGCGAGACAAAAACCAATGCCCTGTGTGAGTGTAGAATGAACTCCCTTGGTGGAGTATGTGTGTGGTCAAAGGAATGATAGTCCTACCAACCACAGGACCTCCCATGCACACATTCCCCCATGGGTAATAACTACCCAACCAACTCCTGGTAAATTAAAACGGTCGGTGGATGAGACAAAGGAAAAAGGGTGAGTAAGAAAAACAAGATGTTTCACATCTAGATGGGTTTATCAATTGAAACTTGGTTGCTCTCCAATGGCTCCCAAGGGTTAGACATCCCCCACCTTAAACTTAGGAAATCATGCCCTTTTCATTCTTGTTGCATCGATATAGGTGGTTGTGGGTGTTTTAATTAATTTTTCATAGGTACAGGGTGTCCAACAGTATAATGTTTCTGGTTAGCACAAAATACCATCGACATTGCTGAAACATAATATGAAAATCAATGGTGGGGCATTTTCCTATAGTTCCACACCATGATCCATTACAATATATACATCATATACATTTAATGCAAATGGGGTCAAAACCGGGGTGTTACAAACCCCCTGGGTTAGGTAGTGGGATAGATGAGATCCATAAGTCTATTAGACGTGCCACACAACACCTTCAGAGGCATACCACATTTGTGGCTATGTCCTCACAGAGTGAAAAGGACCACCCTGAGAGACACACTTCTGCACGGTCTACAGGCAGTGGGCGAGGGAGAACAGCTATAGGTGATAGCTAGGATGATCCATCCAGCTCGACGAGACTAGTGGCAAATAATTTTTCTCACTATGGGAATCCATGTAATGTTCCCACGTAGGAGCATGCCATAGAGAATAACCTACAATAGGTTGCTTATTTTTTTATTTAATGTTCAAGTATTGATTATACGTTATGCAATCTCATAATTTATAATAAATTTAACTTAGAATCAAATTTTGATGACTTGATTTGTTTCAATGTAAATCTATTCATTATTGAATTTCCAACACCCGGGTGGGAGGACGTTGGTTTCTTCAACCTAGATGGAGCCATGGTAGCTGCAGAGGACATTGCGACACCATACACATGGGTAGTTTTATTTCAGTAATTAAATGTAATGTTAGTAGTTAATATTGTCATCCATGTATTTAATATTTAGTAATTGAATCTAAATATTTTTGTGTTTGCATAAGTGTCCGTAGGAGTGTGTGACCAACCATCCCTGCCGGGGATCAACAGATCCCCTTATGTTCAGGTATTGTGTAATAAAGTATAAATTTAATTTCAATTTTGATGGCTTAGCTTTGTATAGTTGTATTTTTTTATGTATTAATATACGAGGCCATGAATATGTATGCAGGTTCGAGTACATAGTCACGTCGGTGTCACTATCTCTCCATTGACTACCTTTTTCCCACCATATATGCTAGGTGTAGCCCCTGCCATACATGTCTCTTTACCTGCATCCCTCCCCACCCCATTCCATCCATCCCTTTCCTGCCATACACCACCACACTTCCATCCATCCCCCCCTTCTTCATCACAACCTTCGCTCACTCCCCCTCGCCCCACCCATCCACCCCCTCCCTTACAATTTCCCATGTTTCAACCCTCCCCCCTTGGACCAAAAGACACCATCCATCCACATTCACCCATCCCTCCACCTCATCCCAGATGTAAGACCCCTTCCCCATATTCCACCACCACCCTCATTTCCCCTTCTAGGGTGGCCCATTCTATTCTACATCCAGTTGGGGTTTATCGTCGTACGTCACCAGTTCACCCTCTCTCGCAATTCCCCCTATTTTTGTAGCCAATGTTGATGTGGCTACATCCTCCACTATGCCATACACCCTAGCATCAAAGTAGGTTTCCCATCCCACTACTCCACCTGCAAACCCTCGACGACCAACCAAGTGCTCCACCTGCCACCCTTGAGGACTAGCCTATCATTAGAGGAATTTTGGGGTCTAAAATGGGCCTCCTAAGGAAAATAATAAAATAATAGTTAAAATAATAAAATAATATTGATTAATTTTGGAGGAA
>LPNX010552688.1:4190-135303 GCA_001517045.1 Pseudotsuga menziesii
TAGCACAAGTTTGTTGATTTAGCGATTCTGCATGGTATACAAGACTTAGCATGGACCTCAACATGTTTACCCATATCAGGCTAAAAAATGATTCTGCAAAGAAGTGAGAACCTTATTAACATTAAACTGGCCTGCTAAAATGGGGAGATCAAATAGTAACTACAAATATAGATTTATGCAAATGTACTAGATAGGAATGGTGCCATAGCTACTTAAGAGGAGTTGAATGATTCAAGTCCAATATGTGGGAAATTTATAGGTTTCTGCAAGCCTCGGTTGTCTTGCATCCACATCAGCAGTAGGACCTATTTCTATAGGCCGGTACCTTTGGTGGCTTGTTTCTGCATCTGGAAGACTCTACTTAGTGGAGGAACAATCACTTGCAAAGATTATCCTAGAAATACACACTATATTTTCAACATTGTAACCCTCGACATTCAACATTCCTCTGTATAACTTCACAAAGGACTAAACTTACCTTGAAATTCCTTAATCCAATTTCCCACTTCTACTCTCTGTTGAATTTACACCAACAACCCACACAAACCCACTAGAGAAGGCAGACTGTCAATGTTAGTTACACCATCTTGTAATGGATTGGAAACTAAAGCACCTACCATTTGGAGTGTCTCTTTATCTCCACCCTCTTCTTAGATATGCATTTTCTTTCATGCATGGTAGGAAGGAAGTGTGGTGGAGAGAACATTTTATGCAACAGTGCATTCTTGTATCTAAATGAATTGACTAGCACAACCTTTCTAACCAATGAAAATACCCTAACCAATGCAAATACCATACGTTTGTACTCCAATGAATTCCAAATTTGTTTCCACCACTTGGGATCTATGGAACATTATGAATTAAGTGTATAAACAATTTAATCTACAAAGAAACTTCCAAGTATTTTAATATTGGATTCCAACTTTAGGAGATATTGTGCTGTATTCAATGACATTTAGTACAAATGTCTCTCCTGGAGTTAATATATACCTCAAAATTCCAACAACAATTCTTTGTATATTATGAGAGTCTTTTGGAATTCTCACATGAATTTTTAACTTAGATCGATTTAGATTTGCTCTCCCCAGCCTATAGCTGCTTTCCTTTAAACCCTATTCGATCCCTTGAAACCATAGATTTTTGCAAGGTTCAATACTAGAGGCTTGTAGGATTTAAGAAGATGTTTAAATACGTATCTAATAAGAGAAAATGTAGTTGAAATTCAGGAAAAAAGAAAAAAAAAAGAACACTTACATGCATGTATACTTGTGTTGTAATCACAAATCCTTTTTTGTTTGGACTAATACACTTTACTGAGCATGAAGGATTTATGGGCCCATCCATAGGGTATCTTGGAAACCACTCCTAAATATAACTTCATGAATCTATGTGCCATGTTCCAAATTCCACAAATCGACAAATGTTGGAGAACACTAGAAAATGTTAGCTGATTCACCTAGACGCTCGATCTCTGCATCTCACAAACCAGTGTCAATGCTTCCTCGTTATGCCCATGCATGCCATAAACTGCAATAACTGAAGTCCAATATATTATGCTTCATTAAGGAATTATGTAAAAAAAATCCAAGGCCTCATCAAGAAACCCATTTCGAGCATAACATCCAATCATGGAAATCGAAGTGACCACATTTCTCTTGAGCATTTTTCCAAACACTTTCTATGCATCATATATTATTCCACACACATACATATCTACAAGCGTGTTTCCCACAAAGACATGGATCTAAAACCCACTTCCAACTATGTTCTTGTGAACTTCCTTTTCTCTCGAAAGACTGAATCTGGATTTCAATCATAAGGAACTGGAGGGGATTCCTAGCCAAGTGGTTTGTGAGCTGAGTAAACTATTGTGGCATATATATTTGTACCTACCTTTTATTTTCTTGGGTCTGCAACAAGATTTGAAGCTATAAGTGAAATATTTGAAGTGTTTAACCTTTATCCAGGTAAAGGAGATTTGGAGGGGACACCATCATGATGAATAGGTTATTATACCCCTAGACTTATCTAGCTCTGGATATTTATCTGCAATTGAAGGATCTACTATTGGAAGCGGAGATTAAAATGATTTTTCCCCTGCCTATGCCTTTGATGGTTCTTCGATTTGGATTTGCAATTTCTCCTGTTGATTTTTTCTACAAGCGTGTTTCCCACAAAGACATGGATCTAAAAACCACTTCCAACTATGTTATTATGAACTTCCTTCCCCAAAATGATGTCTAGAAAATGGGCACATACTTGATGAACAGTGGCAAATGTAAACTAATCGGGATGAAATTTGTTTGGTTGCATTTGCAGAAAATGTATGGAGGCATCTTGGTGAAACCCATGTTTGGATTAAGCAATGATAATTTCCATCCATGCGACCACATTTTGTTTATGCTTCTCTTCGTCATGAACTAGGAAAGCGTCCCGTGTTTTTCCAATAAGTGTTTGAAAATTCCAATGGAGGGAAGGAAATGAGAATCCCCAAAATTCCAATAGAGGGAAACAAAAACATTAATGTTGTATAATTAAAATTTAAATTCAATATAACAATGATATTTTATGGTTAACCATTTTCTAATAATATTTTTTATGATCATATATTATATCAATAACATTGGGTTCAAAATCTTATGGTAGACTTGTGGCATTGGTGATTTTTTTTAGGCACCAAATAAATCCTATTGGATGCAAACAACAAGAGTGTAGTTGCACAAATAAATAATGTGGATTGTAGTGCTTTTGTAATTCATAATGTTCTATATTTTTTTAAATAAAAATAAATGTACTCTTCCACTAAAAATATTTAAAATATTATAGTTATCATTGTGACCATATTTGATGGGAAGTTAAACCAATGACAAGATAAACACCATGACAAATACTACAATATTAAGAATACATGCATGACCTTAATTTCTTATAATTATAAGAGTTGTCAGACAACTAGAAACTTCCATCATTTGAAAATTCTTTGTAATATTATTTCTTATAAAAATATTTTTATCATCGATGCTTTGTAATCAAGAAGGCATGTCCTTTCTGAATATTATGGGAAACAAGTAAACCTAAAATAAGATTTCAATTCTGTCTTCTTCTTGACTTTTATCCAACCCTCATCTACGAGGATGAGGTTCTTACCTAGTGTTTCTTGCATTTGTTAGTAGTTATCCTCCACAAAAAAATATTATTGTATACCTTTAATAATGTTGGAACACAACACCATTCCCCTGAAGGTGTAGAAACAGACCATCCATAAAGAAAAGAAACTTGGAATAAACTTCAACACTTTAATGCAATATCAATTCCTCCCTATTGATGTCTCTATCAAAGTTATTCCATAAAGTGTCTTTGCAATTTATACACTTCTTTGAATATGAAGTAGTATGGGAAGAAGCTTTATCCTTCAAATAGGAGGAAACCAAGTGGTCATGTGCAAAAGAATACCCTATGGTGAAAAGCAATATAGAATGGTTTCCTAAAAAATACACTTGTTCAAATCAACCTTATTGCAAATACAAGCACAAGCAGTAGTAGCCAAATTTACCATCTCTAGAGAAAGGGTAACAAAGTTATACAGTGCATCTTTAATGGAAATAACAAAGTTTTCATGCCAATACTCTAGAGGAAAACTAAGCATTCACATCTAGATAGGGACTAAAGATAGAATTTCAGTGTACAAGTGGAAGCCTTGCTACTAAATCCTAATAAAGAAGTTAAAGATACAATTAAGAATGACACTCTTTGTTGAGGTAGAGATAAATTCAAGGATAAAAATATCCTTATCATATGGTGAATCACCATAATGTCTCGTAGGAATGAACCCAAATGACCAATAATATAGACACCCAAACTTATAGTTATCATAATAATATTTATCATTTAATGTCTTTCATAACTTATTAGCCTTGCACATCAACCCATTGATTATATAATAGTCCTCCTTGACCCTAGAGGGAAAGTTTAAAATCAAGTCCCAAGGGGGACTTATCGATGTAGATAGAGAAAAAAGAGGGCTTCTTAAATTTCAAATTAAATTTCAAAAGTGTGCCTTTGAAGGAGATGAATTTCTCAAGACATGATCCAAAATCTAGACTATATGGACAATGGATGGGTCCAAAATCTAGACTATGCGAATATCCCCTTTTAGTAACATAAAATGGAATTAAAATTTCCATTAACTATGGGACAACCCCCTTAATGTTAAACATGTGCAAGTGGAGGATAATAGAAATAGGAACTACGATGGTTGTGTAGTAGTTTAGAGGAAAGGGAAGGGGGTGCCACTAAGAAACCCAAACCAAGTCCCCTTGCTTTGTTAAAATCACTCATGAGGTGAATAATCATGAGAAGATGGAGAAGGAGGGATATACATCCAATCCCAATGAATAAATAAAGAATACAACCAAGATCATAATTAAACTAAGGAGAAATTAATAATGTATGAAACAATACACACTAATTAAACAACAAATAAAAATCATATCCAAGGAGTGGAGGAGGAAGAAAAAATAACTAGGAGACAAAATAAGAGGCTATATACATGAAACTAAATGAATTTAATATAGAAACCACACCAAAGAAATGGAATCAACAGAGGATAAGGAATGAGATTGTGGCAATGGTAAAATATTAATATTGCAAATGACCTTGATACTAAAAAAGGAAAAGAGAGCATAAAGAAGATATATAAATTAGAATTGAATGCAAGAGGAGGACGAGGATGTAGAAGAAGTGGACATGTAGTTATTATCCCCGCATTATAACACAACATTTATAATTTCCATTTCAAGTTAGCAACTGGTGAATCTACACTAGCACATGATGAATGGAAATGGGAGGATATAAATGTTGAAGAATTATCAATTTCCCATAAGAAATCATGTCCTACAAAGTTGACAAAGTCTAAGTTGGGACGAGGGGATAATCTTGTCAATGATAACTTGAGGGAGAAAAGGGAGGAATTAATTAAACCAAGACAAACAAACTCACTTAAGGATACATTTATTCAAACCCCTAGGCCTTCTAAATGAAAATTCCCTTGCAGAACATAAGGGGAAATAATGCACCTAAGAAAAAAAACATTTTGAAAAAAAATAAGTGCAGAAAAAATAGACTTAGTGTTTATTCAAGAAACAAAATGCAAAATGTATAACATGTATAAATTGACCAAAATGATATAGGGAGGATGTGATTGCTCGACTGGAGGGATGAGAGGATTTTCACAAGTTATGGAAATGATGCAGGATCCCATAAACATGGATCTACAAAACCAACTTACCACCTAATGATGGATGACTAGCGATTTATATTTTAGACTCAAGGGTAAAGGGAAATATAACTAATGTATATGGGTTCATTGATCCCTGACAAATTCTAAACTAATGTTTGGAAAAATTATGTAGGATTAAGGTCCTCCCCAATTAGGAACATTGAATAATTAGAGAATAGCTAACCACAACAAAGTCCCTCTTTGAAAAGAAAGGATGAGTGTAAAGGTTAGATATGGAAAGCTAGATTCTCGTGGAAATTTTAGAGCATTGATAATTTGTGGATGTGTTTCCAAAGAATGTTATCTTCACTTGGAACAATTGGTGTGTAGGGTTGATTCATGTTGTAGAAAGGATAAATCAAGTTTTTATTTAAGATCCCCTCTTCTCAAATTACTTCAAAATATGTTATTTTATTCTTCTAGGCATTAGATTCGACAAGGATTGGATAATTGGCCTATCCTCTTATAGTGGAACCTACACGGTGAGCCAAAAAACACCCTTTTGTTTTGAAAAAATGTGGTTTGGTCAATTGGGGTTTAAAGGTAATCCAAGTGAGTGGTGAGAGGATGTTGATATCCACATAAGCTCAAATTTTTTACGTTACAGCAAAAACTTAAAGCCTTGAAATCTACGATAAATTCCTTGAAATTCTTTAAATCCTTGAAACACCTAAAAAAATGAGAAACCTAACATTGATCATTGAGTGGAACTTCAATGATCAATGGACCTTTTTGGGAACTGATATACTTTGATAGAGTGGCTGGATTTATGTAAAACCAACACTAGTAGATGCAACATGACCATTCAATATCATAATTGTTGTCATACTATAGATTTGATCATAATTGTTGGACTGCAAAATTCCATGATAATAGCATATTTCCAACAAGGGTGATTATAATATCCTCATCACACGGCTTATAGAATGTATCAATGAGACACCATTTTGTGGACTATAATGATTATGAAATATGCCCATAATGGTAGGATGGATAAAGTTCAACAATATTTAATAACATGCTTGAGCATAATGTTGTCTCATGGAATGTTGTGATTTTGGATTGCATATGAAATGGGAAAATCAAGGAGTCTCACAAATTGTTTAAAAGAGTGCCATAATGGAGATATGCATCGTTTCAATCATGGAGAGATGTTCTTAGGAAATATTGCAATCATTAACCTCTCAATGTAGATGCCATCCCCAATGTAGGTTATGAAATCACAAGGACATGGGTTCAATCTCACACTTTAGACATGGGTTCAATCTCACACCCCAGACCATATTCGAGGTAGTCTCCCTAGTCTAAACATGTCAATATCCACAAGGTTGTACCCTCCTTGTGGTCTCTCCTCTCTCTCCCCCTTTAGATTTTGTTCTAGTGAATAATAATCCTCTCCATGAGGATTCCCCCACCAAGAATTCTGAACCCCCTCACATGTGGAAATCATATCTCCTTCGATTTAGGTTTCCTTGCATAGTAAACGTTGGGTTTTATTTTACTTTTACTTAACTATTACAAAATCATCATGATTTGACATGCCTTTCAAGCACATGAATGATAAAACCTTCTTTCCTTATTACAAGAAAAACTATTTCACTAGTGGGGAGTTGGCTTGAGCTCCACACTATGAATCTTTCTTACATATTTACATCAAACACAACAACACAAGTCGAGGAAAAATTGGAGGAACAAAAAATAATTATGTAAATTTCATTATTTTGTATATTTAAAATCAAGTGAAGAACTTGGAAATAATGTTAAAGCACATGCACTTGTCAGCCATGAATCTGTCCCTGAGATTTAGCTCAAGTTGTCATGATCCAAACATGAGATACTAATTCATTCAAAGTTGGGAAGGTCACGAGTTCAAAGCTATCGATTCCTTTATGATTAGGATCTGTCATCAGGGCAATCGGCTTAGCACGTTTACCATCCATGGATCATGAGGAAGTACTCAGAGGGTTTTCCATGAGACTTTGCTTAGAAAATAAATTATATCCATGAAGCTAAATCACATGCACATCTTGATAGAGATTAGGAATGTTCCATGCACCAATTAAAAAAAAAACGTCACCAAGGAGGTGAAGTATAATGGTTTTTGGAATTATACATAAGAAAAATAAAAAGACAAGTATAATGGCTTGAACAGTAATTTTTAATGGTGGTTATTATAAATCCACCCCTAAAAACGCATTTCCCATTTGTTCCCTTTCCACTACATCCCAAATAAATCTGAGATGAAATAATCAAGTAAAAAGTGGTCACTCAATGAAACCATGTGGACAAGAAGGAAATAGGAATCCATACACCTTATAAATGGTGCATAGTGGTACTATGAGAGTTTTATCACACTTCATAAAATGACAATGAAGGATTAGCCACCAACAATTAACTCTAATATGTGTGCCCCCTAACCACTAAAACCCCTAATAACGAATCCCTTGACCCCTTAAACCTAAACCTACTTCTACACCTAAATCCTAACCCCCCTAATGTGACCTTAATGGCCATAGTGACCATAACCCCATTGAACCGTAACCCTAAATCCTTATAAACTCCCTAATCCCAAATCCCCTAACCCATTAACCATGTAATCCCTAACCCCTAAATCCCTTAAGTGCTAATTAATGTGACCACTATGACCATAGGGTGACCATAGTGACTATGTATTTTGCACAATGCATACATCATGAAATGGCCATAAGGAACCTAACCACTAAAACCCCTAACAACTAAGAATTGAATTATGTATAACCTTATATCCCAAACTATCAAGATAGGTAAAGAAAAGTCCAATCTTAATGAGTTTTGGAGGTGTTTTTTAAACCCCCCCAAACTCCCTAACCCCCTAATGTGACCATAATGACCATAACCTCGTTAAACCATAACCATGACACCTTAAGAACACCTATGCCTAAATCCCCTAACCCCTTAAAAAAAAAACCCTAATTAAAATAAAAATTCAATCCCCATCATAATCATTGTCATCGACAAGGCCCTAAATTTTTTCCATGAGTGATAGCTCATGCCATGAGAACCATTCTTGGTGCCCATGAAGAGCCTTAGAGTACACTAAAGTTTTGATCCAACAACCTACATTTTTGGCATTGAACTTAACTTTGTGTAAACAACTTTAAATGGACACCATATCCTACTCACATGACAAAGTTCCCATTTGTAAGTCCTACGTAGTGGCTAAGGACCCAACAAATTATGGCTCATGAAACCTTTACTTTGGTATCATTTTAACCATCCATGTTGTTCTAAACCTCGAAATGGCCATGACCATATCCAACTTACATGCCAAAGATTCCCTATGGAGGGCTTGTGGTGCTAATTTGGGGCCCCATGTATGGAGCATGAGATTTAGAGGAAATTGTTATAGCCTAAGACCATAGTTTTGCCTATATTTTAAGTCATGCATCAATAACCATACCTTATGTGCAAGTTTTCAAAATTATGACCATATCTCACATGTAGACTAGATATTTTTTATGGAGATTCATGCTATGTGATGGTCAAGGAAATCATGATGGTTCATGACCTCGTAAACAAATGGTGTGAACTTAGGCCATAATTTAAACCCTATACCATGGTGTGGGCCAAGAGATCGATTATAGATGTTATAAATATCAAAATACAAAAATATGCCACTTGTAGTTGAAAGAATATTCCCTCCATTGAGATTATGTGTTGTTTTAAGGCCTTACGACACATCACTCATGAGCCACATTGTTACATGTAGGCTAGAGTTTCCATATGTAGTTTTTATGTGGTAGTCTAGGTTAGCATGCATGGACCATCAATTGCATATAAAATTAACATGGAATAATACCCTAAATTTAGTTCATGAGCCATGCTATAGGCCACAACAATCATACTTATCAATGTTACACAAATTGAAATGGCCACCATATATCACTTGTAAGGTAAAGTAATTATGTGTAGGGCACTACACAAGGACCATGACAACATAAGATCCTATATTTTTCCTTATACCTTGGAATGGTCCTCCCGTTGACTGTGATGGTTGTGAGGTACTTTGTTATTACATGGCAATATTGAAATCTCTGAGAAGAACGTTCAAAATAAATTTATGGCAGATATGTAATGAATGTGACCCTATTGAAAAAGGCATTACCCTGGGAAGTGAATTGGACAAGTAGATAGTAAGTTATCTTGTAGAAGACTGATCCTCTTGTAAAATATGTAATATTGAAGCATTGAAGGAGTTTGAGTCTTAATCCTTGTTTAAATGGATTTAAGTTTGATCAAGTAGCATAGGACATGGAAGTGTCTAGTCTTTAGGAAACCCTGAGCGATGATACTCTGCCATCAACAAAATGCTCTATCCAAGTCGTAGAAGACCCTACCTTCAGTCAAATGTTGTGATTAGAAGTGCCAAAAAACTATTTAATAATGACTTTGTTGAGGAAGGCTATGTCAAAAGATGATCAGAGTCACCATGACTAAATCCAGAGACCGAGTCGATCAAGTCTATTAACCTGTTAAACAAGTTTATGCATCGATAGAAATATTATAGATTGAATGCGGATGATGCAATTGAAGCTAAAAAAATGAAAACATAATTGTAGATCTTGAAATCCAATTGACAAGCAGACTTGAGCATCGATTTCAAATCACATTGGATAATAATGAATATTTGCAGGTAGAGTCTCAACAACTATTCGATCAAGTGATCGATGATGGTCATTGAATCACCTATTGGGATTTATCCCACATTGGAAGTGTTTTAAAGTTCATATGGGTTTATAAGGGCCGACCTCACTATGGGTATTCAACGCATAGTGCAAAGGTATGGTGGGGGCTCTAGGTGCTTGGACTTCACATGAATATCACCAGCCTAGAGCTTGGGACGACCAGTCAGGCCCCCTACCTTTTGGCAGAAATGACAAAAACCATTGATTAATATTTGAATACTTGAATACTTGAATATTTGAATTTTTTTCTACTTGTATATGAATACTACATTATTATGAAGTTATAAATGCCATTCATAGTAGATTAATGATTAACCTATTATTCATTTGAGCATCAATCATTTAGCAATTACCAACCTACAAATTTTTAAACTATTTATTAGGAGATAGAGTATTTAATTATTGAATGAAATAGGTTATTTGTAAACTATTAACATGACCAAGAGTTATGTTTGCAAAATAGGAATATTGCATAAGATGTAAAATTATAATTTTATTGGGAAGAGAGAAAGGCCCAAAACACTAAATTGAGCTAAACTCCATGACATATAAATTAGGGAAAAACATGAAACATGATTATTCTAATTTCTATCTACTTTTCCTTCCTCTTTGCACCACCATGAATATTTTCCCATAAAATTCCATGCGATAACGAAGCTGGAGGTGAAGTTAAAGTTGATTCTGTAGATGTAATTGATCATGAAGCCCCTAATTTTGGAGTGTTGGTCAGGGATACAAGATGGGGTGGCATCACACCACAATCATCATCATCAAAATGAGCATTAATCAGTTGTTCCAAAACCAATGCTCCATCTCCAAATTTCCCTACTCTCCATTGTTGCCCCAATTCATACATGAGTTATATATATTTGACTTGTCACAATAATGGGACAACAATTGCAAGTTATAATGCACATAAACAAGATCTTTAACCGCTTTATCTTCTCCTTTTTTTTTACACTATGGATGAAATTGTGGTTGCTAAAACACCTTTATGCTGAAGAAGTGTTCACCACTTGTGAAAGAATATTTGTCGTCAAAACATTATAGCTTTGGGTTAGAGTTTCCATGCATGTTCCATCGCTTCAAAAAAAATAAATTCCCTCAATATTCAATAGCATGGATGATCTTAAAGAAATGGTTCTCATTGGTAAAGTGGTTTAGTGGTTTCTTTATTGGATCACACTCATTAAGGACTAGTTTCTCTAATGCTTGAATTATGCATATAACCAAGATGAACCTCTATTGGTAGGGGTTTTGGGTAAGTGAGTTGCGCAGTGTCGCGGCAGCTACGCAAGCTCACATGACACCGCGCAAGGCCAGATCACCGTGATGGGCAGAAGGATAACCACTTTTGAATATTTAATGTATTAATTGACCACATTTTTGTGAAAATAGGTCATTAAGTGGACCTTTGATGTAAAGTCGTAAGCCTATTTATAGAGCTAGCTTTGCAATTGTAAGAATAGAGAAAAAAGAATCAAATCATGGTCAGTGAGATACAAGTCGAAGTCAATATCTGAGAGTGATCAATATGTTGTGATTTGTCTATGGTCTTGATGAGTCTTTTGTTTTGAGAAATATATGATCTATCTGTGTTAGGTACCAAATTTTGGGTTGTAATAAGTCTCCTACTGTGGAGAAGAATTATCTATTTTGGATCTGTTGCGCAAAATTAATATGACATGATAGTTGTTGCCTAAATGCTTTCTTCTATTTTCTTGTTTTCTCTGCTATGATGTCAATGAGAAGTGTATTGAATCTATTTATGATTTACTGATGTTGCTGCAATGAAATGATGATGCGATCTATCCCAATTCTGTTGCAATTCTGCTTAATGAAGATGAATCTTATCAAAGTTGTTTTATGAAGGATACTGCTGTGATAACACTGCTACGATAAATGAATAATGTGATATGTTAGATCCATAGTTGTGAAGATGAATCGTGATAACTGTCTTAGTTTTGTAATATGATAGTTATGCTGTCGAAGCTGCAGATGCCATATCTTCCCTTCTTACTACTGGAAACTTGGTTCCAACAGCTCTCCCTTGAACATCTTGGGTGAGACTTCGTCCACTCTGTGGATGTTGCTGGGCAAGGTAAAACCTATCTAGGATGGTGCTCAGGGATATCGTGCTGGTTGGGCGTCGACAGAGTGAGAACCCCTATCGATGAGGCTTTGTTGGTGGGTTTTTTCCAACAAATGGTTATGTTTTGAAGACCGAGTTGCGATTGAAAGGAGGACATGTTTTGGCATCCAACCCGACCGGAGATCGAGGAGTGGTTCAGTATAAAACTACGAGAGTTTGCTGAAATATAAAATCAGAATCCGAAGCTGTCAATGGGAAATTGGTTGGACAGATATATTCATGAAGGTACTCATGAATGGTTCTTTTGTGAGTTTCCTATCATCTTGTATGAGTGGCTGGCAAATTTTGATTCTAAGAAGAAAAACTTCTAAGGAGGAGAACCGACATCTTGGACTCCGAAGCTGATCTAGGAATTACAAGAAATAGACAATAGGGCATCACGGGTTGTCGAGGTGTGGTTGGACAATATCATGGAGGGATACATTACCGAGTTTGCAGTTGATACCAATAAGTCATTTAGTGAAGCATAAAGGGAGTTATTCAATGGACCACGAGGTATATTTTTGCTATCTCTGCAGCTATCTATTAAACAACTTGTCTACGAAAAAAGTATTATGAAGATGTACCAAGAGTAGTGGAACTATGGTGTGTGGAGGATGTAAACACCGTGAAGAAAGGGGGGAGACACATGGAAACGTAAGGGGTATATGGGCATGAGTTCTGGTGAGATTGTGAAGGTCACCCAGGAAACAAGTGGTTGTACAAGAGGAGGAGCAAAGTTTCGAGAGAAGAGGCAAAGGATAGGAGAAGATCCTACTACGATTGAAGTGCTATGCCGTGAATAAAAAGAACATAGGACAAAGTGACATTTCAGTGAAAAATAGGACAACCAGGCCCAGGCTATGCCTAGAATAACAATAGGATTGAACCCCAGTAGTAACATGTCCACACCTTCACACACTACTCCACTACTAGGAAGAAACATGCATTCTACATCGACTTGCTCGACATGTTAGCAACAGTTTAGCAGTAGAGTACTAGCCGTAGGAAGAAGGCCTAGAATGGAGGGCGATGAAATGAAGCTACCAATATTTCATGGAAATGACAATGATGACCTAGAACAATACTAGTTCTTGTGCGAGGCGATCTGGACCGCCCGACAGACTATGGATGACAATGACAAGAAAATCCAGCTAGCAACCACCCTCAGGGGTTGTTTGCTAGATCAGTACATGAGATTCATGCTGGTTCCTTAGGGAGGTACATCAAAAAAATTGGATGAGATCCATACGGGGTTGTTTGAAGAATTCAAGAAGTTGAAGTCTGAGGCTCAGTACATTATCGAGTTGAAAGATATCAAGTAGTTACCCAACGAAACAACTTGGGACTTTGATCAATGGTTTAAGATGTTGATGGCTCAAGTCAACTTCCAGATGAGTGATGTTCAGCATAAGGAGTGGTTCATCAATGTGCTTGTCTCACATATCAAACAACCACTAATGCAACAAAATATTGCGACGCAGAGCGATTCTCTGGAAATCACGATGAAATTAGAAGCATTGCTGGTAGGAGAAATCACAGTTGGGATGAACCAGATTCAAGCACAGTTAGCCAATTTGACGCTCCAACTGCAAGATATTAAGAAGGCTAAGGAATATCATGACAAACTTTGGTGCAGCCAGTGTCATGCAGACAGACACACCAAGGATACATGTCCGATGTTCTAAAATTATTTTCTTTTAGGAGCCCCGAACCCATTGAGATGCGCTGTTGTACTATGGTTCCGCATATGTCAGTTCTATGGGCATCGACATGAGAACTGCAACTACATGCAAAAGAGGGTTACCAAGACAGAGAGTCTGTAGTGTACCTTTTGTCAGTTAGTGGGACACGACGATAAAAATTGTCGAGCTTATGACTTGCTCCAGGAAAGAACATATGATTCATACTTTGTGAAAGGTTAGGAACCCCAAGAAATGCAAGCACAGTCACAGATGGAACAACCAACATCATAGGTGCAGTATACACCAATGCCCCAGATGCAGTTTATCATGTCGCAACCATAGAAACAGTTTATGTTGTAGCCACAGTTTCCACCGCAGCCACAGTTTGTAGTGCAAAAATAGTTTGCACCACAACCAAAGTATAATCAAGTACCACTCATTCAGTCTCAGCCAAAATATTTTTAAGCCGTGCACTATGTCCAACAGCAACCAAAACCCCCCATAGTAGTAGTTGGCCCAGCCTCAGTTTCAGTAAGGAGGAGTCCAAGGAATATTTCGTGGATTATTCAAGGGATGTGGAGGAGGCTTCGGTTGAGGAGGAGGACAAGAATCAATCGAGTGTTATACCTATGGAGTATTCAGGCACTATCAGAGGGAGTTTCCTCATGCATAGTGTACATAATGTGTGGCCAGTGAGCATAATGTTGAAAATTTCCCTCAGCTGATTGCAAAGTGGAAGGATGGAAACATTCCTTAGTTGCAGAATGCATAGACTCAGAACGAGCCAATGTTCCAAGTGCAGAACCAACCAACAATGTAGAATAAGATCCCACCACAGACTCAGAATCAGCTGGTGAACCCATCGCTAAATCAAAACCCACCATTGAATCAATCCCATAACCTAAATCAAGGATCGATGGTTGCAACAATTCAAGCTAAACCGCGAACAAAGGATGTCTACATTGGGGTTGTCACTCATGTCGGTGCGACAATTGGAGAAGATGGACCACATCATCAAGTTTGGTTCACTGGAAAGAAAAAGGTAGCATTTGATATTGCGATGGAGAAAGACACATTCTTCAAGGCCAAGCATGCAATTGGGAGAAATCTGGGTAAGTTACTTATTATCGACATGCTGTCTTCTTTTGATCCATCTGTATAGGCAAGACCATCGCGACAGCATGGTACCTTGTAGTAGTTCTTTGATATTTGTCTGTCGCTAGCACAAGATCCTAAAGCCCTTGTCAAGATCAAGAAGTTGTTGTACCACCAGGATAAGACATTGAAAGATTCTATGGTGAACTCCTTGCAAAAGAGTAAGACAGGTAAGGAGATGAGGATGAACATCTAGATTGGAGATTACAGGGTTGACTCGGTAATTCTGGATCTTGGATCAAATGTAAACATTCTGACCAAGAAAACTTGGTAGCTGATGGGGAATCCTACATTGGGATGGTCACCAATACAGCTGCGACTAGCAAATCAGGCAAAGGTTCAGCCCATTGGTCGCATCTCAAACCTAGGTGTCACTGTTGAAGGTATGAAAATGTATGTTGATTTTGATGTCATAGAAGTGGTTGAAGATGGAGGTTCCTATCCCGCACTACTAGGGTTTGGGTGGGATAATGATAGCATGGTGGTTATTAATTTCAAAAAATGGGTTATGATGTTTGAGAACCAGGATGTCAGGGTCATCTCTCCCATGGACCCCCAGGAAGGACGCCGATATATTGAACCTGTGAGGGATGAAGCCAGTAGAAGTTGGGATCATGCCTATAATATCTCTAAAGACTATGTCCACCCTACCATCAATGGTGAACTTGAATGGTGCAGCGATAGTTCTGCATCCTCTAATTTTGATGATGCTTTGAAAAATTCACAAACTAGGTTGCATGAGGTGTCATTTAGGAAATGTGGGTTGATCACGTAGTCTCTTTGTCGCATAGCAACCAAGACCGTCGAGTTTCCAATTTATGAAGGGCTGCCAAAGTTATCAGAATTCCTTTGAGAATTTGAAGAGAAAGTGTTTGAACCACAAAGGGTATTGGCCCTAGATGTAGCATTGAAGACTACCCCGGCCCGATGGTGGGCGACGCACAAGCAGATGATCCATGACTAGGGATAGTGTCGAATATTGATGAAGGTGCACTTTGGTGATTCAGAGGTCTATCATGCTGGGAGATACAATGGATGGAATGACCTTGCCATTCACTTGATGGAATGTCAGGCCTTATGGGAATCATGGCCTAAAGATGAGTGGGTCCATGATTTTGTTCATACTCTGGACAAGATGCCGAGATCCTGGTATGTAGCGGTAGAGTTGTGCAGAACTATAATCACTTGGGAGTAGTTGTCCATTTTCTTTGCACAGATGTTTAGTTTCTAGGATACAAACCGAAAGGTACATAATTCATTGCAAATCATCCATGATGTAGTCCTCAAGGTCGTCCCTGTCACATACCCAGTTGATCCACATGCGCACTGCTCTATGCAATCCATGATGACATGTTACAATCTATCTGGGGAACCTGAAGATGATGATGATTTGTAGAATGTTAATATTCCTAATTCAAAAGGAAACCATGATGTTGCAGTGCTAGACATACCGAAGGATTTGATGAGTCATCTACTAAAGATCAGGAAAGCCAACATTGGGTCAAAAGAGAACCAGAAATTCACCAATATTAGGAACTATTGGGACCAGGAAACAATGGCCAAAATCATGGACTTGTTGCATGAATTCCAGGATATTTTTTTGACGTGGTTCTTAGAAATAAAGGGGATATTAGGGGACCTGGAGGAGATGAAAATACCGTTGAAACCAGATGCAAAACATGTGCGACAGAGGCCATATCGACTGAACCCATGATACAAGGACCATGTGAAGGTTGATATTGACCCGATGCTGGATGCTAGGATCATCAACCCTATCGAAGAATTAGAGTTGATAAGCCCTATGGTGGTTTAGGATAAAAATATCGGTGAAGTCCGCATTTGCGTCGACCTAAGAAAGTTGAATGATGCCTGCATGCATGATCCATTCCCGATTATGTTTACAGATGAGGTACTTGAAGGAGTAGGTAGTCAAGAGATGTATTCCTTCATAGATGTCTTTTCGAGGTACCACCAAATCCAGATTACAAAGGAGGATCACCATAAGACCACGTTTGTCACTGAATGGGGTTGTTTTCAATATACAGCCATGCCCTTTGGGCTAAAAAATGCGCCAACGATATTTTCTTGGGTAGTTGTCGCTATGTTTAAAGACTTTATTCAAAAGTTTTTGCAAGTATATATGGATGATTAGACAGTCTATGGGATAATTAGGGACAATATCGACAAATTGCGATTGATGCTAAAAGGTGTCGACAACATCAAATTGCATTAAATTCTAAGAAGTGCATTTTCTGTCTGCCGTTTGGAATGCAACTCAGACACATAGTATGTAAGGAAGGTCTGTTGGTTGATCCAGTGAATATCACACTAATTCTTAGTTTTCTACCACTGATGAATGTGAATATGCTTCGGGTGATGCTGGGGCACATGGGGTACTATTGCAAGTTCATCAAAGGATACGCTGCGATTACTGCCCCTATGGAGAAGCTATTAAAGAAGGATGCTGCATTTGAGTGGAGTCAGGAATGTCAAGGAAGTTTTGAAACACTGAAGGCCAAGATGGCCTCCACACCCATACTGGTATTCCCTGATTGGAACAAGGAGTTCCATGTGCATGTTGATGCCTCTTCTGTTGCCTTGGGGATTGTGCTTGCGCAACCAGGTGAGGGAGACTTGGATCACCCGATCGCATATGCCAGTAGGAAGTTGTCATTTTCTAAATGAAATTACACAATAGCTGAAAGAGAAGGCTTGGAGATGGTTTATGCCTTGCAAAAGTTCAAGCACTATTTGTTAGGCGGTCACTTCAAGATGTTCATCGATCAATCCGCTTTGCAATATTTAGTCAATAATCTTGTGTTGGGGGGGAAGATATGTCGGTGGCTGCTACTTTTTCAGGAATTTGACTTTGAAATAGTTGTGAAGCTAGGATGGTTGAATTCTGGTCCTGTTCACCTGTCTCACATTAATACTGGATAAGAACCTACCAATATTGATGATGGATTGCCTGATACGGAACTGTTCCATGTCGATATCGCAGATGATCATTATGCCCCAATCATTCAGTTCTTGGCCACTGGTGTTGCCCCGAAGAACCAGTAAACCAGCTAGAAGAAGCAGTTGGTAGTAAAGGCCTTATATTTCCAGTTGATTGCTAGGAAGTTATATAAGCTTGGACTAGATGAAATCTTGCAATGGTGTATCCTACAGCATGAGCAGGGACCCATTCTAGAAGAAGCACATGCAGGAATCGTGGGAGGTCCCTATGGAGGAAGGGATACTACGCAGAAGGTGTTGCACATCGGGCTATGGTGACCTACATTGCATAATGATGCCAAAGACTATGCGTGGAGTTGTGATGTCTTCCAGCGTGTCGGTAAACCATCGCGGAGGGATGAGATGTTGCTTGTGTCGCAGGTAACTCTACAATCTTTTGGTAAATGGGCCATGGATTTTATGGGTCTAATTAATCCACCAGGAAAGAGGATTGGTGCGCAATAAATCATTACCGCAACTGACTATATGACCAGTATATTGATGAGTGACCAGGGCAGTCATTTTATCAACCGCACTATGAGAGCTCTAACTGAGGAGTTGTAGGTGCAACATAAGAAAATCACGCCATAACATCCCTCGATGAATGGGATTGTTGAACTGTTCAACAAAATTTTGGAAACAATGTTGACAAAGGTATGTAATGCTAATCGCAATGATTGGGACTTGAAAATTCCAGCAGTGCTATGGGCCTATCACACCACTTGTAAATGACTGATAGGACAGACACCGCTTAAGCTGGTATATAGGCAAGAGGCAGTCGTTCCCATGGAATACATTGTTCCTAGTTTGTGCATCGCTATGGAGACCGACATGGATGATGCAAAATAATTAGAAGAGTGCATTGTGCAGTTGATCCAGCTTGAAGAGGACCGCTTTATTGTAGGATTCCACCATCACTTTACAAAGGATCGACAGAAGGCGTGGCATGATTGTCACATTAAGAATAAATAGTTTGCGGAAGGATATTTGGTGTTGTTATATGATAGCAAGTTCATGAAGCATCCAGGTAAGTTACAAATGCACTAGTTAGTCCCATATCTTATTCATTCCATTACTTCTAGAGGTGCGGTTTGGTTACATCAATTAGATGGTACGGTACTGTCGACACTCGTTAATGGGAGTCACTTAAATCCCTATAGGATGGGGTTAGAGTTGCACACCACTTGAGGCGCTGTGAAAAAAAACTAGAAGATTTTGTTAGATAGCAGCAAGGCGAGCTTAGGGGAAGAGGCCGTGCAAGGATAGGAGTTAGTAGCGATGGAAGGGAGACCACCTGCGACAGCTGAAGGGCTTTGGGTTGGTCAAATCAGTAATAAATACATGTAGTTAAAATAATTAGCTGGTGACACTTGTTGAAGCGACGTGCATTAATGGCTGATTTGACCGTTAGTAGGGTGAGATTGCCAATGGATTTGGTGTCATTACTTCTAGATTTGGTCATGATGGACACAGTGGATTTGGCAATGATGATTTCGAATTGGGAAGAGGCTATAAAAAGCATGCAGGACGTGGGAGGAAGGCATTGTTTAGAGTAGTTCATTCGAGTGAGAAAGTGAGATGAGTACAGTTGAAGAGTCTTGAGTGCGAGTTGTGGATTAGAGGTGTAGAGTCGTCGGGTGCATAGTAAGGATTGGGGAGTGTGGCAGGCTGAGAAACCCCGAAGCAATTGAGATTTCTAGTGAGGGGGAATCCCCATTCAGCCCGTGACCATTGAGGAATAATTCATGAGCATTCCAGTAGGCTCTTCATCGATCCCTAAAGGAAAGAAGAAGGCTTAGAAGCCCATTTCCACACCGTCGCAAAAGAGGCACAACCGCACTTCAACTAGAGTGCAAGGAGAGGGTACTGCACAGACTGGGCCATCGAGCTCAGAAGCTATAGATTCTACAGCACCCAGGGGTGTCTCTTTCAATGATATCTTGGGATATGTTCCTCCAATGCATCCGAGAGCAAATCCAAGGTATCCCACGAAGAATTAGAAGTATCCACCCAAATTGCTTCCACTGCCGGAAGGGATGACTTGCTCTATAGATATCATCCTTGCTTTGATCAAGCTGAAGTTTGAAGACCATG
Organism: Pseudotsuga menziesii; assembly: GCA_001517045.1. Classification (NCBI taxonomy): domain Eukaryota; kingdom Viridiplantae; phylum Streptophyta; class Pinopsida; order Pinales; family Pinaceae; genus Pseudotsuga; species Pseudotsuga menziesii. The sequence continues at coordinate 24,255 of LPNX010552688.1, forward strand.
ATTTTTTGTTGCTCAAATATGTCTGGGATGATCCTTATGAATCAATTTTGATGAGGCCTAGTGCATCAATTCATAGGATTCCTCAACCATGGGCGAGCGGGTTGAATAAATATGGATTGTTGGGGCTCATTAATATGCCTCACTTTAAGCAACTGAATGAAGCTCATGCATGTGTCAAACAAATCTTGGCCTTCTTTCATGATGGGATGCTCTAGTTGACTGATCCTATTCCTATCACGGTCGACTTAATTGCAAACATTACGGGCTTGTTGAAGTCCAGGGAAGATCCGACACAGTATATCCACGGGCGGGATACTGACAAGAAGCTTGCCAAGCAGCTGAAGGAGAGATTTGGCTTGCAGTGGGATGCCCACACCTATTGTATCGACAACATTAATTCACAGGTGATGTGTATTGGGGCGTGCATTTTGGTGAGTAATATTGTCAGGGGGAATTGACCAGTCCAGTGCAACTTGAGCGTGGTCGCATGAGCACAAAAATGCGTAGAGGGTGTGCAAATGAACTGGTCCTTGTTTCTGCTCAACTAGTTGCTCGACGATCCTCTTGATGCTCAGGATAGGCAGCCATTTTCCTACAATTGGATGTTAATTCTCATTGCACTTGTTGCATGGATGGAACCAGAAGATTACTAGTCGATGGCAGTCGATGCAGTGAAGGTGTTCTGAGGCACACACTATTAGAATTTGTGGTGGGTTGAGGATCCCAATTGATAGATGGACTGTGCAATCCATTTTTGGGTCTATTAGGAAGTGCTGCAAGCCACAGCTATCAAAGTTCCCCACTTATCCCATTACACAGTAGCCAAGTATCAGTGGCTCATTCAGTTCGCTATTGGGCCTCATTCTATTTATATCCAGGCGTGGTGGGACCCTGACAAGCAGTGGTGACCTCTGGCCTGCAAAGTCACTAATGAAGAATTCAATGCTCTCATTCAAGAGTGGACGGCTGAATGGCGTAACCCCATGATCCAGGAGGAACTCTCTAAGGAGCCACCAGCTAATGCCCCTGATGAGCCTATCCCGAAGGAACTGAGTGTTCATGACTCTGACAATGAATCATCGATGGACCCTGAGGCCAAAGCACAATGCATGTGGGAGGAAACATGAACCAAATGGTGCCTAGAATATGATGCAGGCAGCGGTACCTGACTAGGGATGGAGGACCAACTGAAGTGGCTCATCAAAGTAGTCACTGAATCCTTTGAGGCTGCGACGCAAGTGATATGAGATTCCAACCAAGAAGGGTTTGTTGTGGTAAGAGATAATTTGAATTCTATTTATGATGTTGTTTCCAGGAAGACACTTAAGAAATATGTGATGCAGGAATTCCCATTGATCAGCACCGAGCCGTGGGCTAGGAACGTTCAAGTTCCCCTGACTATGATTGATGCAGGGAGTGAAGAAGTGAACCTGTTACTATGGCCGCTCTAGAAAATTTCCTTGTATCTTAACAAGTTACCCACTCAGGCGCTTGTGGAGCTACAACATGTTGCCTTATAGGAATTGGCAGATAGGCAGAAGGAGCTTAGTGATGGGTATGTGTAGTCATAGAGCGCAACCGAGAAGCTACAGAAAGAAGCTGAGGAGCTGCATCAGGTCAGTGTTCAGCTGGTGGAAGAGAAGGTATAGGAGATTGAGGCATTGAAGGAAGCACGGGATGAGCTGCAATGCAAGGCTATTGAGGAAATCACTGAGCTTAAGAAGGTGCAAGAACCCCTTATCATTGAGAAGGCACAACTATGTGCAAGTTGTGGTGCAATAGAGCAAGCTATTGATGAGGCCTGTCAAAATCTCTTTGAGAGAACGACCGAGCTTACTGCAGTCACTAAGGCCAAGCGAATTGGGGAAATTATTTTCTAGCTCCAGGACACCAATCTTCTGCTCAATGCCCTGGTCCATCCAGAGATGCCGCCGGAGCAGGTTATTGAATGAAAGGTTACTATTGAGGAGATAGCGACCCGGTTTGAAACAATGGATCAAGATTTAAAGACAATCATGGAGGCGATGATGCAGTTTTGGAAAAGTATTGTCCAAGACGAATAGCTCAACCAGTTGACCATGGATGTGCAATAATTTGAAGCACAGTTGATGACATTGAAGACATCACTACGAGCATTTCCACTCATGGTGTAGATCACGCAGTCTGAGGAGTTGAAGGACTTATAGTAGAGAGCTTCCCACACCCAAGAATGCCAACAAAAGCATCGTTCCTAGTTGGATGAGTTTCAAGAAGTTGGTGGGAAGCTAGTTGTCAAAGCAGTTGCAATGCTGGAGGCGGTGCAAGAAAGTCAGCAAATGGTCAATGGCAAGGTTGTGGAAGTGCATCCCGTGTAGTAGGATTTGTTCAACTGTCAAAGTGTTGCCGAAATGGTCTAGCTCCAATTTCATGAGATCTCACAGCAGTTTGAATATTTCAAGGCCAATACATCGACATATACCATGTCAACCTAACGTGGCTTGAGGGTGAGCCACAAGACTGTGTTGGGGGCCTATTGGTAGGGGTTTTGGGTAAGTGAGTTGCGCAGTGTCATGGCAGATATGCAAGCTCACGCGACACTGTGCAAGGCCAGATTAGCGCAATGGGCGAAAGGATAACTACTTTTGAATATTTAATATATTAATTGACCACGTTTTGTGGACATTGATCATTAGTGGTTAGAAGTTAGTTAGAACTGGACCTTTGATTTAAAGGCGCAAGCCTATATATAGAGCTAGCTTTACAATTGTAAGAATAGAGAAAAAAGAAATAGATCATGATTAGCGGGATACAAGCCCAAGTCAATATCTAAGAGTGATCAATATGTTGTGATTTGTCTATGGTCTTGTTGTGAATGATCTGTTTTGGATTTGTTGCACATAATTAATATGACATGACAGTTGCTGCCTAAATGCTTTGTTCTGTTTTCCTTTTTTCTCTGCTATGATGTCAATGAGAAGTGTATTGAATATGTTTATGATTTACTGATGTTTATACAATGAACTGACGATGCGATCTATCCTAATTCTGTCACAATTTTGGTGAATGATGATGGAGCTTATCAAAGTTGTTTTATGAAGGATACTGCTGCGATAAATTAATAATGTGATCTGTTAGATCCATAGTTGTGAATATGAATCATGATAACTATCTTAGATCTGTAATCTAATAGTTATGCTGTGAAAGACGTGGATGCCATATCTTCTCTTCTTACTACCAGAAACTTGGTTTCGACAGCTCTCCCTTGAACATCTTGGGTGAGACTTCATCTACTCTGCGGATGTTGTTGGGAAGGGTAAAACCTGATTGGGCTGGTTGTTAATGTATTTGTAAATTTGGAATGTATTCACTTGTATATCTTATGTATTGTACCCCGATGTTCCTATCGAAAAGTATCTGTAATGTAATTGAGTCATGTCATACCCCGATGTTCCTATCGGGATAATCAATAATGTAAACAAGTAATGTAACTTTATTGAGGTTAAACCTCCATTGTAAGTGAGGAAATAGTCCCCACAATTGAGTTAAGGTTACCCTCCTTGTTGATTGGAGGGTAAAGTCCCCATGGTTGTGGGGCACTAGGGTTATTAGACTCTCCTCGAGAAGTCAGCCTTGGTAAGTAATTTTTAAGTGAGGCCAACTTGATGGAGTGGAAATAAAGTGAATGAAAGAATATAAATAGAAGTGAGTCTCTCCTCATTTCTACGCACACACACTCACTCACTCGGGCGCATGAGTGAGAGAGGAGAAGCTCTCTCAAGTGAGAGAGAGAGAACAAATGTGGGAGATCATATTTTTTGTATTCGTGTTTTACTACTACTATTGGTGCTCATTCTATCTCTAAGTAAGTTGCGGGGTTTTATCCTTTATGGTTTCCCCGAGGAAAATCTCTTGTTTCTATTGTCTCTTGTGATTATTGTTGTGCATGTTATTCTCTCAGATAAGATCCTAGATCATATTGCTTAAATGATAAAAATATAACATGGTATCAGAGCTAACCTGAGAATAAGACACTGTGCAACTGCAGAAGGTAGGGATTCTTACTTTTTGGGTCTCTCTCCACAATCCATTAGCAAAACAATGTTAGGCTAACTCTCCATTGAAGGGTGCATCTTTTTGTCAAAGCAGAATTTGATTCTGGGCTTTTTCAGTTTTTGTTGCCGGAAGTTAGGGCTTTTTACAGAAAAGATGTTTTTGAGTGAGCCTAGAATAGGATTACTCTCCTCATAAAAATCGAATTTTAGATACCTGGTTCGATATTTTTGGTTGGGCGAAACTCCAGGAAAGTCAAACCCTTATTTGACCTCGGGCCTGAAAAACCCTAAAATACTGAAACTGGTAGTTTTGGTACATTCGCTATATCTTGATATTGGAGAAGGATCAGGAGTTGAAACTTTCCCAGGCCGAAGATAAATTCCTGATGTACCTTGTGTAAATGTTTTATACTCATATTATTTATATTCTAGGAGATATTATTCCTCCAATTTAGGGTTTCGTCCTCTCCCAGGATTCATCCCTAAACATGAAACCTAGGGAAAATTGCTATATCTTGGGACACAAAGGTCCAAATGAAATTTCTCAAGATGTTCCAGAAAGGGCATGGATTGGAATTTTTGTGGTAAAAGTTTCAGATCCTAATGATGAAAGAGGGACATGTGGAAGTCTATACAAGTTCACTATGCTGAATAGTCCTGAAATAAGTCACCTTGGGAAAATGCTCATAAGTCCCGATTGGTGAAACCAATTTGGGTTAAACTTGTTGTGTTGGAAATAGCACATATGAGGTTACCTTAGTATGGAATTTCAAATACATAATAGCAATCATTTAGGAGATATTGTAGAAATAGTATCAATAATTTATGTATAAGAAATTGGAAAACTAGGGCTTCCTGTTATGGGAGCTTCCCTGCACTGTTTTCAAAAAAGATGAGATAACTAAGGTCTAATTTTACAACTCCTAAGGTATTTCCATTACAAATAAAAAGACTCATTTCACATAAAAATCCATTAACATAAGTCAAGTAAAAACATTAAAAAGATATTGAGGATAGCCTACTTTTATAGTTTATACAATACCCTCAATATTACTTTAAGGGTCAAAAATATATTATTTATCCTAATACTCATATCCAACAAAAATTAGCATAGTGTACTATGCACAAGAATGAACATGGTTATTAGGATCATTCTCATTTATGACTATTCATATGATACTTAATCAGACTCAGAAGGAAATTTAAAATAATAAAAATAGTTTAAAACTATTGGTAATATTATCACAATATAATGAAGAGGCTAACATTGTCACTCTATTACATATACAAAGATAGCTTAAAATAAAAAATGAGAGATCCTTGGAAAGAGTGCAAAGAATCCTTTATATAAGTAGTGAATGCCCTTTGATTCCTTGACTTTTCGCTTTCTACATTCATGGCATTTGACCTTGTAATTCTATTTAGTTAATTAACTATACCACTATTTTTCCTCATGTAAGATAAAATTAGTGGACATAGTTGACAATAATAATACAAAAATATATTTTTTCATTCAAGTTTTAATTATCTCAAATTTGTTTTTATGGGGTTGTCAACTACTATCAGGGGCTTAAGCATAGAGTCTTTATCTTTCATGTATTGGATGAAAATAAGATAGCTCTTTGTGCTAGCCCATTATTAATTTGGTGAGATTGAGGTCCATACGCCCCTTGGATATGAAGATCTCACTTCTCTAAAAAATCCTTTCATCTTCATTCCACGTAGTTTGTCCTTTCTAGTGCACTCTTTTGGGTTATTTATATTTGGCCTCTTGCTCATTTCCTTGACTTGTGTAACCTTGCCTTCGTTTTCCTTGTTTCATGTCTTCTTATGACTTTGGAAGTATGTCCTTATTTTCCTTGAGTGGAATGGATTCAACCACATGATAAAAATCAACTCTCCATAACTTTAAAACATGAGTTTCTTATCCTTGTCAATGCATGTTCTTAATGTTCTTAATTTTATTTCCTAAAATATGAAAAACACTAAGAATGCACTTCCATGACTTAGTTGGTTAATATTAGGGTCCTACCTTAGCCCCTATAAATAAATAGATAGGATTTTGTGTGTTGAGGTCATCTATATTAAATAAGTCCCATGAAGTAGATATAGTGAGAAAAAAAATTGTAAGAAAACTGGCTAGAACTTTTTTCCTGCTAGATGAAAAAGACAATAAAAAGTACAATTATATACAAAAGGAAATGAAATATTAAATAAAAATACTGAAGAAAAACTAAATGTGGAAACCAAATAATTGTGAATCCCCATGAGTCTATTTCAATTTCTTTCTCAAAAATATTGACATACCATCTTGTGGAGTGATGAGATTCCTAGTTAAAACTATGAAGGATGACTTCATTTCCTGATCCATGATAAATATTTTGTCTCACATGATAGATGAGATGGATTCAAGAAGATACAAGCTATGGTATGTACCTACCACACAGACCTGATAATTGGGCTCTATATAATTATAGACCATTTTCCATGTCCATGGGTTAGGGTGGCCCCTATCTAGATCCAAGTGGCAGTCTTTAGGCCCCTAGATAATGTGTTTGAAAATTTCCCTCATTCAAATAAAAAAAAGGCTTGGGATGAGAAATACCTATTGATAGGGACGAAGGTTGTTTATAGTTCCTCTAGACACCCCCTAGTGTTATATGTACAACACCATTCTCAATAGAAACCCCCTCAACTATCAACAAATGGTTATCTAGCAAAGCTTAAATGAAGGTGGTCGTGGCACATTTAATCTTTATAATTAGGTATATATAAAACCATCTATATGCGAGGAATAGAGGTACACATAAAAAAAGGAATGGCACATTATTATAACATTCAAATCATGGCGGGACACTACAGATAAGGTACCATATTGGCTTATTCTATGAAATTTGAGCTTATAAAAACACAAGCCTTCCCTACTACTATTCAAATCGGAAATAATAGTTCATTATTTGGGAAATATAAAGTAATCCTAAAAGGAGATCTATATTTTGAATTTGCAATATCCAATGTTTTTTTATGACCCTCGCAAAAATTACTTCCTCAATTCTCCAATATTTACTAAAGAATTTTTCTTGTCGGTAGATAGTTCTTCCTAAAAGGTTCACGGAAGTTTTCAAACCCTATCTTTTGAGATCAAAAGAACCCAATCAATAAATAACTCTATACTTTCTCTACATATGATTCATAGTCCTTAAGGGCCAATTAACATAGATCTGGAAGGTTACTATGTCTATGGTTATTATGCCAACAAAGAAAGTCCTGAAGCATTGTCGACGCTCTTGGATTTACAAAGAAATAAGTTCAAAAACGGATAATTCATTCGAGGGGGAGGGGAAGGTAGGATCTTGTTTAGAATATTGAGCCTCCCGATAACTATCCATCAACATTAAGAGCGTAAACAGATTAATGTAGAGGCTAGGAAATATGGACCACTAGCAACCAATGACCTAACAAATTTGAAACAACTAGTGATCTCTCCTCTCCCAACCTGATTCTTGGTGGTGATCTCAATTTGATTCTGCACTCTTCTGAAGCTTGGGGAGACAACCCCACACCGGATCCCCTATTAGGGTTTTTCTCTGCCCTATTTGACTCCCTTGATTTACGGGACCTGGCTTCCTCATCTGCTAGCCCTACATGGCGCAATGGCCGTGTGGGTACATATAGCATCTACAAAAGACTTGACCATTTTTTGATCTCGGGCACCCTTATCCCTCTGCTTGGAACCCACCGTGTCTGGACGCACTGTACGGATATTTTAGATCACTATCCTATCATACTAGAATGGGACAAGCATAGGACCTCTTACAACTATCCTTTCAAGTTTAATAGGTCTTGGCTGAATGATCGGGATTTTTTGGATTGGGTGTCCTCCAATTGGTGCCTTCTCTCTCAGGCTGTATCCGGTTCTGCTCTTGTCTCTCTCCTTATTAAACTGCGCTCTCTAAAACAGGATGCAAAACTATGGATAAAGAAAAAATAGACCCTTATGGATGGGGACTTAATACATATTGAAAATGCCATCACCACTCTCCTCTCACACTCTTTTAGTGGTATTTTAGCTGATGGTGATTTGGCTCATCTTTCCCTCCTCAGATCTAAGAGAAAGTTGATTCTGGATCACTCTCTTCTCACCTGGAAACTGAAAAGTAGGTCTATATGGGACCTGCAGGGAGACTCTAATACAAAATACTTTCATATGCTTGCCACTGGTCGGAGAAATCAGAATACCATTTGGTCCCTCTCTGATGAGACTGGTACTACTTATGAGGAGGAATCAGCTTTAAAATCTCTTGCTGAATCATACTTTGCTAATATTTTCAAAGATGATGGGAGTACTTGTATCCAACACCAGCTAAAGGTTATCCTTCTTTATCCCCGGATGATTTCTGCTGATTTGGCTGCTACCCTCACCTGTCAGGTCTCTATTGGGGAAATAGAACAGGCATTGAAATCTTTCAGGAAAGATAGAATCCCGGGACCGGATGGATGGCCTGTCGAATTCTACCTTCATTTCTTTGATCTTTTGGGAATGGATCTTCTCTCAGCAGTGGACCTGACCAGAGTCTCCGAAAACATTCCCTGTTCACTCAACTCTATTTTTATTGCTCTCATACCCAAGAAGGACAAGCCTCAGACATTTGCTGACTTTCGACCCATTTCACTTTGCAATATTCTATATAAACTCATTTCAAAAGTCATTGCGGTCAGATTAAAGCCCTTCCTGGACTCCGGTATATCTCAGGAACAGTATGGGTTCCTCAAAAATCGACAAATTGTTGATCCTATTGGCATTGTTCAGGAATCACTTCACTCCATCAAATCCAAAAATCTCTGTGCTTTTATCCTCAAGCTGGATCTCATAAAGGCTTTTGACAGGGTCAACTGGACCTTTATCCACCCTATACTTATCCAGATTGGTGCTCCTCTACAAACAGTAAACTGGATTATGGGTTCTGTATCCTCTGCTACCTTTGCTGTACTTGTCAATGGTTTGCCCACATGTTTTTTTCCTGCCTCTCGAGGTATCCGTCAAGGATGTCCCCTTTCCCCCTTACTCTTCATTCTTGTCATTGAAGGCCTCAGTCTGTTAATTGCAGATGCTCGTCAGCATGGCCTTATCCGTGGTGTCAAAATCACCTTCGATCTCACCCTGACACACCTTCTCTTTGTTGACGATGTTATCATCCTGGGTAAGGGAACTCTACAAGAATGGGCTGCCTTTGAAGTGATACTTGATACCTTTTGTAAAGCATCTGGCATGTCCATTAGCCTGGATAAATCAGTCTTTCTCCACCACTGCATACCAGCACCTGAACTCATTCATCTCACCAGTGCTGTCCCTTTCAAATTGCATCCTATCACTGGGGGTTTCAAGTATCTTGGCTTCTTCATCAAACCCTTGGGGTACAGGGTAAAGGATTGGATTTGGCTTGTTCAGAGATTTGAAAAGAAAATTAGCCTGTGGACCCACAAGCTTCTCTCTTTGGGAGGCAGATTGGTGTTGGTACAAGCTGTTCTCTCAAGCATCCCAGTTTACTGGATGGGGTTAGCTCCTTTACCGGTTTCCATTCTGCATAAACTCAGAAGCATTACATTTTCATTTCTTTGGGGTTCTTCAGAGCATTCACATAAATACCATCTTGCCAGCTGGATGGATCTATCATGGCCAAAGAAATATAATGGTTGGGGAATAAAAAAATTTCATTTGTTCAGCATTGCTCTCCGTCTCAAGACTTTTTGGAGAGTCCTCTTCAGTGACAGTTTGTGGCATAAAGTTCTTATTTCAAAGTATTTGGGGTAGTCCACTGTCATCTCTTGGCTCCGGAAGAAAATTTTCAACACTAGGGGGGTTTCAGATATTTGGAGGGGGTTTATACAAACCCTTCCTTGGATGGGTCCCCACCTATCTTGGCATGTTGGACATGGTCATGATATCTTGCTTGGTGTTGACCCTGTGATGGGTAATCATGCTTCCTTACCCTTCCCGGATGAACTGCGAACTTACTTGGAGGACCTGGTCATTTCTACACTTGCTCAGGCACATAATACTTTTTTTGATGCTCAGCAATACTGGTATACTGATGAAGATCTGTATCTGGAAGGAGAATGGAAAATTGTATGGAACACATTTATTAAAGGCCTGAATCTGTGTGGCATTAGATTAACATCTGAACCTGACTCGCTGATTTGGGATTATAATAAATTAAATGGGATGATCACTGCTGAGAAAATGTATGAATGCATTGTTAAATCACATCTACAGGATCTGGGCAGTTGACTGTTCACTTTCCTTTGGGCATGTCCCCTCCCGAGGAAGATTGGTTGTTTTATCTGGCTGGTTTTAAACAATAAAATACTCACTTGGGACAATTTGCAGAGGAAGGGGAAGATTTGGCCAGGCATATGTTCATTGTGTTTTGCAAATTTCGAGACTGTCAACCATATTTTTATAAGCTGTTCGATATGGAAAAGTATATGGGGGGCTGTTTGTGAACAATTGCAGCTATGTCCACCACCTGCTGCTGTCTCCATACGTGCTTTTTTTAATGATTGGGCAGCCACCCACCATCATAGCTCTGCTCGTTATTACCTTCCCCATATTGCAATTTGGACTGTCTGGAAAGCACGTAACAGAGCTGTATTTGAAGGATACAAGGTCAATATTTTATGTGTTCTGCACCAGATTTTATATGCTGCACATATATCCTCCTCTCGGCCTATCACTGTGGGCAGGAAAATACTTTTTGTTAGAAATATTGGGCCCAAACCACTCATGATCTATCCTTGTGGCTTCTTCAATGGTGCATCAACATCATCTGCAGCGGGTATTGGTTTTTGTGTGCATATCAACGAGAATCACCGTCTTGAATTTGCTCTGGGGGTTGGATATGGATCCAATACAAAAGCTGAACTCCTTGGTCTTTGGGCAGTTCTGCACTCTTCCCAAATGATGGGAATACCTTTAGCCCGCATCTATGGTGACTCACAGGTCATTATCCACTGGGAAAATGGTATATCTGCTCTCTCCCCACCAGAGCTCTCTCACTGGTGCAGGGAGACTCAAAAGCTTCTCAAGAGCATCAAAGATCACTCCATCATTCACATCTATAGGGAACACAATGGGGTTGCAGACCGTCTTTCAAAACTTGCACTCTCATACTCTCCAGGTTCTGGGTAATTTTTTGAATATTTTGATGACCTTTTGGTTACAGAGGACACCTTTGGGCTCCTTTAAGTGTGTCTTGGGGATATCTCCCCCTCTTTTGAGACATGTATTGTTTTGTGGATAGAGTGCTCTTTTTGGACCGCTGCTCTGGCCCCTGTTTTTTCCTATAGGTAGGAATGATGATGTTTGATCATTACATGACGAGGCAGATATCTGATGGGACACATATTTTGTATTCCATTCCCCCTGGACACATTCTGGACGGTGATTCTGTGTCTTTATGCGATGTATTATTTGATGATGTTTTTATGTTTATATGTTGATGTATTCCCCCTTGGGGTGGCTGTCACCAAAGCCCTTTGATTCTTAATAAAGAATATCAAGGACTGATTTTTTCTTCTGAAAAAAAAAATTGAAACAACTAATAACATGGAAACAACATCCTTTCTAGAATATCTACTCATAATTTTTCCAATGAATATTTATGACAAGGATCCTTTAGTTTCTCTCGATAATTTTGGTTTGATGGGAAGATAACATTCATCATGAAGCAAACCCATAAACTTAAGAAAACCACTAATGAATGGGTCATGATCAAGATGGCTTGCTTAACTAAATCCATTTCTTTTAGTATCGATGGAATTTGGTATTTATATTTGTTGAATGCTTAGGCGTAATATATTTCATACTATTATATTGATGGCAATTGATCTTGAACAATATAGAGTTGCTGGGTGGGGATGACATATTCTCAAGGAGAAAATTCATTTATAGCTTGCTAGAGTCTCAACAACACAAGCCACAAGGTTTTGACATGGTTGCATTTTTATGTGGAAATAACTTAGATCTTCCTCTCTTTCCATACTTATTGATTTCAATTTCTAATGATCTTCTTGTCCATGAGACCACTCGTAAATTTTCTTAGAGATATGATATGGATTAAAACCCTCACTTCCTTTGATCAATAACACTAGGATACATAAAGTTTGTGCCATATGTTCCATTTAGTTCTTGGTTGAGCTACATGCTCTCTAGATACATGATCGAGATACAGATCAGGGTAGGTATACTGATAAATGAGAGGAGGGGAGGAGAGGGGGGAGGGTTAAAGAAATTCTATCCTTGCTGTCGAAGAGGAAGGTTTTATACCATCATTGATCTCATGCCCTAAAATATACCAGTGCATCCCAGTTTGTCGGTGTAGATCGACACTCTTGGGGATATGCATCATGGGGATAAGCTCATAGTCCATATATCACTCTATTTTATGGTAGTGACATAGAACACTCAATGGAGACACTAGGGGAAAAGATATATGTAGTTGAACAAGTAGACAATATACAATTTTATACAAAAAGAAATGCAATATTACATAAAAATATTGAAGAAAAACTAAATGTGTTAACGAGACAATTATGAATCCCCATGAGGCTATTTCAATTAATTTATTAGAATATGAATTAGATAAAACCCTAAAGGATGACTTCATATCATAATCCACCAGAAGATAAAATCTATACCGGCCATTATTTCCAATCCCATGGAGACTCAAATTGTAAAAAAAGCATATAGATCAAAGACATACCGGGCCTTCTCACCAATGGTGGGATTTAGGGAATGGTGTGAATTTGAATCTTAGGTCTGGAACAAAAACACCCTTAAATTTTCCTTATTCATCCTCTCACGAAAAACCTTTTTCTTTAACCTCCTACGAGCTTCAATCCTTGAATCAACTGAATACTTACCACCAATTTTCTAGCTAGAGTCAAATTTGAAGAGGTCGAGTTGCTCTTCTCCTTGGTTAGTTGGATTACCTCTATAGTTTTCTTAAAATAATTTTCCTCAGTCACCATTGAATCAGTCCACTGCTTATACAAAATAGAAATCATTATCTTTTGATGGCCTCTTTTAATTTATTTTCCCCCTCTTTGTTATTATTATTACTATTTTTTTTAATCTATTAATATTAATATAGTATGTAGCGTCCCCGACCCTCTGACCAGCGAAGAGGATGCTACCATACCATTAACTATCTGGGAAACTATCCCCATGAACATGTACATACATAAAAACTGAAATGCTTTGAAGTAAAACATGTAGATATGCATAATTATTTAGCATACAACAGAAGCAAAACATACATTTAGGCATTCAACATGTTCATTGTAATTCATTAAACATCAAATATGATTGCAGAGATTGAACACAAGAATACTTATCTTATGAAGAACTTGTCCCGCAACTAGCTACGTCGCTGCAACGTTCCACCCAACCATAGGCCGGTGTGCTCCTTAGTCTCTCAGCAACGCTGCCACCCCCGAGCTGGGCATGATTCCCCAAGGAATAAGGAACTAAAAAAGCTCACACATAGCCAAAGATACACAAATCATCCAAGCCAACACAATTGGGTTTATTAGGCCATTAGGGAGCTAGGAAAAGCTAAATGCTAACTTGGTGGGCTCATTGAAGAGCTAAGGACACCTACACCAGAACTAGCCTGACTTCTAGGACACCCACACACACCTAACACAAGGAATCAGTCCCTTCTCTACTACATAGTCCCTCAGGCCTTGACTTCCCTTCCAGTGCTATTCAGGGGTCGTGGAGAAGAAATCCATCCCTCTAGCTCTGTCTATGTGGCTCCCAAACACAACAGCTTTATCAAGCATACCAAGTCTTCATTCCCACTCCAACAAAGTACAATGACCAACCACACAGCAAAACAAGCAATTCATAGCTCTGGGGAAGAAAATCAAACACCACAGAACAACCGAGGTGACAAATTAGGTAATACATAGCCCTGACTAGGAAATTCGATTCCTAAGTCATTCTTGGCCCTATCGTGGGCAAAATGACTCAATAAGAATCCATAGCAACCCTAAAAATGTAAATGAACCCACAACAAACCAAAATCATGGGAACAACAACAACAAACCAAAATCATGAGGAAAACAATAGCCACAATCTCACCACTGAAGCAACGGGAATTACATAGCCCGAAATTGGAAGAGGAGATCAGACTCTCAGCATGGACATGGGAACGTATACACATAACCACAAATCCGGTATGGAAAATGCACACACACAGCCCAGAATTGGGAAAACGAAGATTGAACCAGTCGTTGCATGCACGCGTGAAAATTGAATGACTTTGTGAGGGAAAATCCCAAACCTGGGTGTGAGGAGAAAAACGACTCTCTCTGAGTGAGGATGGGAAAGAATGCAAGAAAAATATGGGGTCGTCCCCTCTCTTCCTGCCCACGTGAGGGTGAACGAGTCTGCTGGTGGAGTGTGCGTGTGGGAAAGGACTGACAGCCCTGCCACACACCACTACCCAACAATAACTGTCCAACTAACATCAGAGGTTTTTAATTTGGTAGTTGATTGATTGAGACAAGGAAGGGTGAGTAAGTCAAAAGGGTGGGTGACAACTAAATGGGTTTAACAACTGGCACTTGGCTTTTCCCCATTGGCCCAAAGTTTAATAATTTCCCTCCCTATCCTTAGGAAAATCATGCCCTTTTCATTATGGTTGCATTGACATAGTTGGTTGGGGTTCATTTTAATTAAAATAAATAATTACGTGATGCCAGAATTAATATGTGCTGGATAGCACGATATACCATCGGCAATGATTTCAATCGCTAAAATATAAAACAACCAAATCGATGGTGGGGCTTTTGCCTTCAGCTCCACACCATGATTAAACTCAATATATACATCATATACATTTAATGTAAACAAAGTCAAAACCAAGGTGTTACATAGTACATATAATAACTCTATTATAAAATATACATACATTATATTATATATTAAATTAATATATTAACTATTTAACAACTATATTTAACTATATATTATATTTACATACATAATAACTATATAAGATTTTAATATATAAACTATATATAATTTCAAGCAACTTAAGTTTTTTTATTTTTACTAAAATAATACATTTTTTAATTTGTGTGTAATATATATGTTTATTAAAATAAATGGCGAGTATGAAAATTTAAAAGATTAACATTAATTTAGTACTTTTAATACAATCAGAGTCGTATACATTTATTTATAATACAAACTCTATATTGGATTCAACTATTATTTTGAAGGTAGCAAAAATATTGTTAAGTACAAGAACTTCATTTCCATCACGAATAAGCAAATTATGAATCTACACATATTTGGAATTTCAATATACAATATTTTTTTTGCATTAATATTATAAGTAACAAATTTATCATCCAATACGATAAGAAACTCCAATAACAAAGATATAAAAACACTTATCAATAGAAATTAGTTGATTTGTGCATTGACTCGGTGTAAACAATTTTGTATGCAATCCTAGGTAGTCCTTAATTATAGATGTTAACCCCTTGCACCCAAGCTATGAGAACATTAAGGTGTAGGAAAACAATTTCATGACTAGTTTCAACACAAACATTCTAGCTTCTAATGATTCCATGATCAATTATCTAGTCATATTTTTTTATCCCATGACTAAATTAGTCGTTTTTCTTATTCCATGAATTAATTAGTTGTCTTTTTTATTGCATGAATAAATTAGTCATTTTTAGTTGTGATCTGTTATAAATGTTAAATTTAAAACACCAAACTTGGTTAATCTAGGATAATTTTTCGTAATTAATGTAATTAAATTAAAGAGGTAACTTAAAAAGTCACCTCCCTTCCTCACTTGGGGTATAAATTACCTGGGGGGCCTTCTTATGTAAATATATCCTGCATTAATTTATATACATTTTTTACATTACATTCCTTTTTTACTTCTTTTTCTTCCATTGGTATGAGAGCCTCTCAGCTCTCGGCACCAGCTCGCCACCTTCCACACCAAGCTCAAGCCTCTCCACCACCCTCCCTGCTCATCACGACCTCCCTCCATTTACTTCCATCACTGCTGTAACCCCCACTATGGCTTCTCTACATGCTCGTTCTCTCTAACACGCTTTCTCTGCACCCACCTCTTCCTCACATTCCCCCATGTTCAATCTACCCTCCACCACCAGCCTCCACTCCCTCGTGTGATCCTTCGTGCCACCCAGCCACTATGTGCCATCCTTCTACCTCCCCCACCCACGTCACCATGCTGCACCCCGTCGACCGCCTTCCAACTCCTTTGCACCCCGCGACCGCCGAATGCAACTCCATCTCTATGCCACTCCACGCAACCGCCGACCATAGCTCCACCATTCTGCCACTCCCTCCACATGTCCCACCTTTCATCTTTCCGCTCTCCATTACTCCACTTAACATTTTTTTAAATAATAATATTTATTAATATTATTATTAATTTAAAAAAATGATATTATAATTATAATAATAATTATTATTATTACTATTAAAAAAATAATGGCAGGATCGCATCATATAACGAATAAAAATAAATCAGGTTAAGCACCGAGAATATTCTGGCAATCACCAGATTAATGGGTGACTTAAACGTCTGGTTTGATCAAATCAATGAGAATATTAACAAGAACTAGGACGACCTCCATGCAAAGGTCAAACAAATTGGTGACGATTTGACATCAAGTTGGGGAGACCAAAAGAAAAACCAGGGAGTTTTAACTGCCATATTGGACAGATTACAAATATCAAATGATTTGCAACCAAACTCTCCCAAAACACCAGAGCAACTAGATACTCTATTCATCATGTTTTCCTCAACCTCATATACACAAGGACGCCAAATACGGGTGAAAGTCGAGTTACCCAAATACGATGGGGACAAACGACAATGCATAGCATGGATTAACAAACTTGAGGAATACCTAGACTTTTACAACATCAATTACGAAGGAGAGAAAATTAAATATGCCTCCATGCATCTACAAGGAAACGCTTACAAGTAGTACTTATGGTGGAAGAATACTACAAGAATTTGTTCTCACAACTAGGTTAGCTTTAGGAACGATCACACCAAATACTCCAGGGAATTGTCTTAGCACTCAAAATTGCACCCAAGGTTGCGAGAAGGAGGACCTCGAGGTAACAACAGAACCACTTTAGGAAATGGAGTTGGCTTCTCCGATTCTAGAGATGGATCTCTCACAAATACATAAGAAAGGAAGATATATTGTCACAGAATGAATTTCAAATATTGGTGGTTGAAATAAGGTAAATATGTATTGCGCTATGGGGTCACAAATACAAAGAAACACAGAGCAGTTTGCACAGGAAATGTTTGCAAGAGCAAGGTACTGTAGTACTTCGATCACGGTCGATATGTTTTGGGTCTGGTGAAAAAGGAAGAATGATGACAGTCCATCAATGTAGAGCATCACAAGGATGAATTCTACACCAACTTTGGAAGAAGCATTTAGTGAATGTCTAAACCAATGGCCATAGCATAAGAATATGAATTCTAAACCATTATACACTTGTCAAAGACATGAAAAAAACATAATGTAAAGAAATAATAGGAAGTACATGCATGTAAAGAAAGGAAATTACAGACTGTAATTGAGAAATACATAGGAATTCTTGCATTCAAATACCCAGCATTCGGCTCTATAACTTGTATTAAAGCAAATCAAAATTTCATAAACACAATAGTCTTACAAGTTCCAACCAACCCCTTCTCCCTCTGCAGGGAGCGTATTTATAATGTTTTAGCGTCTCAGAGACCAACCTTGAAACGAGGCCAAAATTAGTTACAAAATTAGCAACAAACTTATAACAAACTATAGCGTGGCATTTTCTGAACTATGTGCATAAAACAAAAAGTGATCGAGGAAGCACGTCGGCTGGTCCCAGAGCAGCGAGATGTCTTCACAATCCAAGCTTGCTTGATCATCCTACACATGTATCTTTGGTTCCAGTCACGACTCAGGGGCATCCTCATTGGTGCATCTTGTTCTTATCCTTACCATAGTTCTTAATCACCTTCAACTGGTTAACAGTTGGTATTTCTAGCTTGATCATTTCCTCTGCTAATATGTTGAGCTCCAGGTTCTCCAGGTAGGAAGGCGTTGGAAATTTTGTGCACATAATTATGAAATCAAATAGTAATTGAAATTCACCAAATAATTTATCGACCATAGCTTTACCTGAAAGCGACTATTGGGCCAGATATTCAAATTGCCTATGGTCTTGTCTACACTCGATCAATCCATCGCGGTATTCTTTCTGGGATAACATTGGTCCATTTTCTTCCCAGAAGAAGGGGAGCCCTCTTTTGACTAGAGGATTAAAAAACGAAGCAAATTCGTTAACTTGTTTGTGCATGAAGCTCCACTTCACTTAGACCATATTCAAGTGACAGTGTTTGTTCACCACTCTTGTAGCCTATGTAATAGCCAAAATTCTATCTTGGATATTCCCCTAGCTAATGTCTTCTTCAGTTAAATTGTTTAAAAACTGATTGCACCCTCAACTGTGTCTAGGGACCTTTTGTTCAAGTCTTGCTTCGCCATCTGAATGTACTTTTTGGATTCCTATGTAGCACCGTCTTTATCCTAGATAAAATCCAAGTAAGGTCATAACTTGTCTGCCTTTGCTATTATCATATCCGAGATGAGGTATTTTTCCCTTGTAAGGCTGCTTTTCCAGTGACTTTCTTTTTCAGCTTGTTGTTCTTGTCATCCAATTCTTTACAGTGGTCTTCCAACTTCTCTCTTATTTCTTCCTTCAGTTCAGCCATATCCATCAAATCCTTATTTTGTTTCCATAGACCAGTGATTTCTAGAGCCTTGATATTTACTTGAGACATGGCTTGAGAAAGAGAGTCCTCACCAGATGCCTAAAAAGATGAGATCACTAATAATGGTTGTCCCTGATTCTTTTCTCTCATTTCTTGCAACTCTTTTTCTAGCTCTGCTTGCTTTGCTCCAAAAAACTTTTCCTTTTCGGCCCAGAGTTCTGCATCTTTCTCCCACTGTTTGTCTTTCTCTTCATATTTGGGTAATCTAGCTTTTCAATTGATCAATTCAATGTCTATGGCTTCCTTCTCTTTCTCAATTTCGGTCAGTTTAAAGGTTTGTATGAGTCGGGTAGCTCGGATGTCTAGATTTATTTTTAGTAGTTGAATTGTACTCTCCTTGTCTTTTAGTAACTTTTGTGTGGCAGCACCTTTGTCTCCCGGGATTTTTGCTACCAATACATCCCCCTGGAGCTTCTCAATCTGGTCTTGGTGAGCTCTATTCTCTACCTTTTCCTTCCAGAGCAATTCCTCAACCCTTTTCTTACCTACTGTTAATTTGGATATCTGCAATGTAGCTTGGAGCAGGTCGGTATAGATGATATCACCTATCCCTTTGTGTAAGTGAATCATATCATTTTTGGGAACCCTCTTTCGATCCACCTTCATCTCAAAAAAATTGTTTCCTGAAATTACATCCAAGTTCAATATCCCTATGGATTGATATTTGACAATCACTAGGGAGGTGTCCCGGCCGGGTAATTTCCCCACCTGATCACTCAATTTCACTTTTTCCCCAAAATAATTTTCACTAGCATCCCTATAAATTTCCAGTTGCTCTTCTTTGGACCTGCACTTATTCACATCATCTTTAGAGACACTATCAAACATATACTCCTGAATTTCAAAGGCCAGTCCTTTGACTTTTATAGTTTTTTTTTTGTTTATATCCTTTCCAGTCTGTACCAGCCCACTTTATATTTTTTCAGTCTTCTGCTTTTTGGGTGTTTTGGTAGTGTCCCTTTGGTCTATGTCCATGACTTCTGGGAATTTTATTTTATTTTCCTTTTCAGACACACTATCTAAAGGGGTGATCTGTGTGGCCACAACAACAATGCTGGAGAGGTCCTACTGGGGGGAATCACTTACTGGTGCAGAGGAGGTCAAATTTTTTGGAATGTCTTCATCATAACTGGCCTCTCCAAGATACTCCATCCATTTCTCTTTTTCCACCAACCCTACCACTTCATCGTGCTTGAATGGCTTGTTCTTATTGTCCCGCCTCCTGTTAGAGAAGGTGTGGTCAGGGTCATAGTTAATTATGGCCTCCATTTCAAACCATTTCTCCCTGAGAAAATTTTCGATCATGGGTAGAGCTGATTTGCTTTTAATGGTGAAAGGACCAACTTCCCATGGAAACTTAATATCCATGAGATTTCTGAAACTTATGAAATGTTCATATTCGACTGTGAGCCTTTTCCTGATCAAATCCAGTAGAAACATTCTCAATGTCAGAAATGTCGGTAGGACATACAGTTGGTGAGTAAACCTGTAGACCCTAATCACTATATTTCTCTCGGAGAGGAACCAGTCCCACACTCTCCTTTCAGGAGACAACTGCAACATCTTTTTCATCTCTGGTAAGACCCTCGGTAGCCTCTTTTGGAAAAGGACTTCATACAATAGGGCCATGAGAAAATTTATGAACTTGTAATAATATTTACACATGTCCTCTGTTATAACCATCTCCCATAGCTGAAGGTTGTTTTCATTGAAGCTCAAAAACATCTTCAGAAGGAGAGACTGAAACCTAAATTTTCTCGACTAGCAGAAATTACTCAACTGAGAATGGATGTTTCTGGATAAGAATTCATCAAATTGTAGACATGAGGACGATGAAGACTGAATCAATGCTTCTGACACTATTTGACCTGAGCTGAGGGTGAATATCATACTCAATAAAGGTTCAGTGATGAATTGGTTCAATTCCATAGCTCAGAACTGGCTTTCTATGGTTATCAAAGATTGTGTCTCTTCATTAAACATGTCAAAATCAATGGGGAATAAAGGGTTCGGTAACTGGATTTCTGGTTTCAAACAGGTTTTGAGAAAAGCTTCCTTTTGCTCGGCTGACGGCCTTCGAAAAAACTGGAGTATATATTTATCATTGTACTCTCTAGACATCTGGGTAAACTCGGGAGGGATTAGTAGAGTGTTTCGAACAGTGAGGGAATTTATGGGACACAACAACTTAGACCTAGACACGTCCATTATTACACCTCCAGAAGCAGAATAATTATCTATGCACCATTCTACAAATTCTAGCAAACTAGGGGTTTGTTCCACATAGAAGTAAAAGAAATAATAATTGAACACCCCATGGGTGTCAATTATTGCAACTAAAGAGTTTTCAGCTTACTCTTAGCGGCTTCTATACTATCATGTAATATGATAGTGTCGAAAACCTCAAAATATTTATTTTTTAGGACTTCTTCAACACTATGAAATTCGAGTCCTTGAGCCTCTAAATCTTCTGTTTCGGCCATGAGAACTAGCTTAATAGAGTAGAAGACATACCAGGTTGGTTGATATCTTGATTGGGAAGTTTTTCCATGGTGGCACTTTCTGCACAGTCCGAACCCTCGCTTTTCGATGCTCCAGAAGAATAACTGGTTTAACTCCATGTGCCAAGATTTATATTATTTTATTCCCTTATTTGACCATGCATATTTCCATTTGGATAAAACATGTCGTATATCTGGGACCTAAGAGTCTGAGCCGTGTGATCTTGATCGCTGGCACTTGTACTATCATGTTTCCTCCCCACAGCCCTTCGTGCACTTCCAACTTGCAGGATTTAACCTCCTCCATTGATCTTAAACCCTTCTACCATCTCATTGTCCAAAGTGTAGAGACTTACTGAATTCTTCCACTTTCAACCAAGACTTCTCCTGTGCAAGTATAGCTAGAGAAATGACTTCTCACTGTAGATTTGTCTCCACGCTGATCCCTACCGTCGAATAGATCCTCTCTTTATCATA
Organism: Pseudotsuga menziesii; assembly: GCA_001517045.1. Lineage (NCBI taxonomy): Eukaryota > Viridiplantae > Streptophyta > Pinopsida > Pinales > Pinaceae > Pseudotsuga > Pseudotsuga menziesii. The sequence continues at coordinate 46,167 of LPNX010552688.1, forward strand.
TTTCACAAGTTTTGAAGCGTTATCTCCTATGAGCATTTTAGATCGGCAAAATTTATCCCCGCCACTGATCTAAAACTTTCACAATTTTTACCACCTAAGTTGTACTTAGTGGTTTTTTATCAAGTGAGCCTGGTGAACCGGACAAAGATGATTTGTTCGGACTTCAGAAGACCTTTGGAATTGCTTCTGGGAAGTGTTTGTTGTACTATATCACATGTTCATACCCCGTAGGGGAGTTGTAATAAAATGTTCTAGCATGATAGTGTTTGTAAAAGAATTGGTCTCTTGGACTTTATTTGTCAATCTGATCATCCCAGAGTGTTTTGCCCCTTGGTTATTATTGGTTGTTGAATAAATGATTGATAATTTCTGAGTTTTTCACTCAATACTTCCAAAGTCGGGATGGTCGGCTCGACATTTAGGCCTATTGAGGTTATTAAAGTCTATGTGTCAATGTATAAACATGCTAGGCATTATGGTCGAGTCATATGAACATGTCTAAGTCCCCCCTAGGTTTTAATTTTTTTTTATTTTTTAAGTTTTTTTAAAGTTTAATTTTTTCAGAACTTAGGCTACTTTTTAAAAGTCTAAATGGAAAAATTGGTTTTGTAATAAAAGTGGCCTCAGAAATCAGTTTCAATCATGGGGGTGTTCATTTTCTAACTCAGAGCACCAAGTAAACCCATAAAATCACTTTTCCTAAGTCTTGAGTGATTTTCCCATCACTCAAGTCATAAATCCCTAAAAATAAAATATTGATTATTTTAATTGATAAATTAATTAAATAATGGAGAAAATCTAAATTCCTAAATCAGTGGAATTTTCTCCGATTTGACTGAAATCACTCTCATCGGCTTTGAATTGACTAGAGCTAACCATTCCTTGATAGAAGGAGTTGATATGGGCTGAAGATGGAGTGCACCTCAGCATGCAATATTGGTATGTGCGCCCTCTCTCATTCCTCCACACATGTGGGCTCATCTGGATGTGATGTGGTTGATGTTTCAGTTAACCGATTGATGTGTCAGTTCGATCAGCACTTCAATTTCCAGTTACGCTTAGTCAGACTCAGATAAGACTCAAATAGACTCAGATCAAGCTCAACTTGACTCCTCATGTAGTTGCAGTCTCTCTCCCCTTGGGAATTGCGCCCCCTTTGGGCTAGGGTTCCTTTTTTTGTGATAAATAAAGCACAGTTTTCCTCTTCCAAGCTAGTTAGAGTTGGATTGAAGGGATTGCTATTGTAATACTGTTGTAATATTTTTATTGTTGGAATAAATAAGGCTAAATGGTGTAATGCTCTCATGTGTGTGGAATAAGCATTGTCTTGCGGCTAATGATGTTGCCGGTTTTTCTCTCAATTTCTGCATATGAACCTTGTCTAGCTTGAATGATTCAGCTGAATTAATAGGAGTGTATTTGGGCAAGTAATATTACTGGTTTTTCTGTATCTCATAGCATATGTGTTTGAAGATCTAGATTATACATGTTTAATAAGCTTATTTGCATGTAATTCTTGTCTCTTTTTCATATATATATCTAGATCTCATAAGGTTTTGCGCAAGGTTGTGTGTTTAGCTTTTAGGTGGCAAGGATTGGATGAGATGTGGATATATTTTTAATCCACTATACATCCAACATTTTTGTGAAGGCATTTCCCCTCTGCATTCCACTAACAAGTTCCAATTGCAGATCTATCCAGCAACAGGCCTTTCCCCTTTCTCTTCCTCCATTTTATTAAAATATACTAGTTTACTTGTTTCATAGCTTTGATTTGTTTAGATATATCATCTTAGAGTAAAATTTAACATATATATATCTTGTTAAAGCTCATAATATATATCTTGTTCTTAAAAGGTTTCATAAGCATTCTAGATCTAGCTTTGGGGAAATTGTCCTTTTTGCATGGCATTTTGAAGAAAAATTGTAACTTGCATGAATTAGATTTCTGTTTTCTGTTATAAAAGATAAATCCAGCAATCAATGCACATAATATTTGCTTCCCAAAAGGCAAGCCAAGATCCCAAAGAAAGCTTGCTTTCCTTGGTTCCTTTTTCACCTTTTTATTAACTAGTTTTGACTTAGCTCTTTTCGGTTAAAACTAGGCTGACCCAAAGGTACTTTCAAAGTGATTTCAGGCATATTTCAGCTTAATAATATTTCTGGTTTTTATCAGGTATAACAGAAAAGAGGAGGAGGTTCTTTTCAAGAAGTCACTTTTGGGCCATCCGGAACCCCCCAAGGGTCTCCCCTTTTCCCGAAATCTTTAATTTTTGCACTTTGTAAGCTCTTGGGATCATTCTGTATAAGAAACAAGATTAATTATATAATTTTTCTGATATTGTAACCGATGGTAATAAAAACTTATTTCAAATAGTCTCTTTCAATCCCATTCCCCATCCCCCCTAGGGGGATTTGCGTCTTTTTTTCCTTTTTTCTTTTTTTTGGCTCTATATTAGTTTTATTTATGCAAAATAGTTTAATTTGATTAATTTCATCATATATTCCATATTATAAATTCAAAGTAACTTGAATACTTACCCCACAAATCCCGATTGAACTGAAAGGTGAACGAGGGTCATGGTAGATTTAATTAGAGAACCTTTGGTTTGTTTTATTTTTGCTTCTTCATTGTTCACTATTAATTTTTTCAAGCAATCAATTGAAATCAACCCCTCCTTGATTCCCTGATTGAGGTCCACTTGGACTGAAAGAGGTTCCTGGAGGGTTTTCTTTCTAACAAAAACACATTGATTAAAAATTACTAAGAATTACAAAGACTCCGGTGTGTATGCTCTACATTTTGGCTACGGTTTGTCCGATTAGTCAAGCTACATTGAAAGCAATGTGAGTGACTATATTAATTAGGTTTCACTTTCCCCAATTAACCACCATCAAGCGAAAATCCAACGCCTCGAACAAACCGTAAGTGGTGGAAAAATACCCAAAGGAGGTGGGAATTCCTAGACAGTGACCTCGAGGCACCAATATTTGTTACACCCTAGTTGGTGTATTATGAATATAGTCTTAGAGACTCCATTCATCCCACACATTCCTTGCAGGTAGCCGTGAAGTTTTTATTTTTGGACATACTTCAAGTACCCCTCGAGTATATCTGGAGTCCCCCTTCACCTAATTTAATCCACTCATTTTTTCATATTAAATTAAAATGTACCAAGAGACAATTGACAAAACATTCACTCCAAGCACAAGCAAGCACATTTAATCATTTTGCGACTGCATTTTAAGGCACTAGTTATTTGTTTACTTCTTTCGATATATATATTGTGTGTAATCATTGTGCTTACTTTTGTTTATTTTTCATCTCATCATCTGTGGTTCTCAATTGTTAATTTCAAAGTCCTAAGTAACTTATTCAATTTAATACCATCATACTAAAGTAATTATCCTTAGTAACTTAATAGCGTCTACCCCCCTTGGCTTCATTAGGAGTTGAGCCTAAATGGAGGAGTCAAGAACAAGGTGACAACCTTGACTCGATAATTTCCCCCAAGGAAACACTGAGTGGCTTGAATATTTCTGCCACACCCCCCCTAGGTGTGTGAAAGGAAGCAACAAAAATCTCGTCCATTTAAAGCTTCCATGGTTTACTTCATTTCGCCAATTTGAAACACGCTTCTTTGTGGTACACTTAAAACTCATGGAATGGATCTTCACCATTGATCTACCTCAGCTTTTTCTCATGACCATTAAAAAGTGCTTCATTCTCTATCAGCCTCCTGACTGGAATTCCCTCTTTCTTCTCACATTACCAACACGAAGGGGATTATTCATGACTATGGACCTTGAGCTTTCCTTCATTCAACGGGTCATGGCCTGTGTAGGTCATTCTATTCTTATCAACTCTCAGACTTCTTCTTTAGAGCCTCTACTTTCTTTCAGAAACCCATTATAGCTCCCGAGGTTCCTTGTCATGAAAATTTTGTAGGCTTTATTTCTTCCCTTATGGTTTTGAAACCCCTCCATCTATTTAGCACAAATCAGGTGATAACAAGTGGCTCCATCTAGGGATGCTATCATCCCTGTGAGGTAACAAAGAACTCGTAGACTAGGTGTCGAATCCATTGGGTGATAATCCTTACTTCAGACTTTCAAACACTTGTCACTATAGATTTTTATGTAAACAGAAACAAAGAAAAAGGAACATGGTTTCCACCCTAGATCTTATGGCCTTCTCCTCAGGCTTCAAATCTTTTCTAGGGCTACCTCTTTATTTCTTGAAAATGAAGGAATATATACAACTATGATACAAGGGTTTACCTCTTCTTCTTAGGTTAAGTAGTGTTTTAAAAACCTCGCATTCACTGGACCTCCTTCCAACAGGGATCCATCTTCATGTTGTAGAATTAAATCATTTTATTATCTGTGTGCCATTACAATGTAGGGGCCTACCCACATGTTGTAAAATTTCTCATGTTTGCCTTTGTCTTCATGGGGTGCATCCCACTTCAGGAACATGTCATCGACCGAGAACTTTTCTTCTTTAACCCTCCTATCAAAGGTATTATTCATATTCTCTTGATGCATCTGCATAGTGTCGTAGGCTTTGTCCCTTAACTCATTCAACTCTATGATCTGGTTTATCCTTCGCTACATATGATTTGGTTCACTCTTTTATTCCTGCAGCAATCTCATCACTAACACTCCTAAATATGATGGAAAGACTACTTCAGCTCTATCTACTAGCTGGAAAGGGGACATCCCAATTTCCCTTTTTGTGTTGATTATGTCAACCCACAAGGCGTATTTCAACTTTGTGTGCCAAGCCCTCTTTTTGTCTTCCAACAACTTCTTTATAATCCTCACCAGGATTTTGTTTGAAGACTCTACCAACCCGTTTCCCTAGGGGTAATAGGAGGTAGAGTGGTTGAGGCTGATGTGGTATTTATGGAAAAAGTTGACCATATTCTTAGAATTAAAAGCTGCTACATTATCTGTTACTATTCTCTTGGGGAACCCAAACTGAGCTAAGATGTTTTCTTCTAAAAAAATCATAATTACCTCATCGGTATCCCTCCTAGTAGGTATTACTTCAATCCATTTGGTAAAGTAGTATGTAGCTATCAGAATCCATCTATGTTTCCCATAGGATTTGGGATTTATTTCCTTGATGAAGTATAGCCCCCACTGCTGAAAAGGTGCTTCTACAGATATGGGGTTAAGAGGAAGTGGGACGAGTTTCCTCTTACCCTAAAAAACCTAGGAATGGTGGCACTTGGTAATTTCCTTTTAAACGTCAGAAAACAACGAGGGTTAATAGAAACCAACTCTCAAAATTTTGTTCGTTGTAACTTTCCAAGAATGGTGCCCCCCACAATCTCCCTTGTGAAATTTTTCTATGGTATGTTGGGCTTCGTCCACCAGCAGGAAGTTCAATAGGATACCTCCTAAGTCCTTCCAATGTAGGTACTCATTCATAATACAAAATTTCTCCCATTTTAATTTTATTGACCTTGACCTTATTTTGCTCAATCGTGCAGGTGCCTGTACATTTTGCATCATGTATACAATGTCATAATACCAAAGGGATGCGGAGAATATTGGCATACTTGTATCTCGATGTCCAGCTCAAGTGAGTGTTTGGTTAAGAAGTTGAGCTACAAGGAATCACAGTTGGAGTTTGTCATCATTTTTTCCATTCGATTACTCTTAACCTGTTTGGTGGGCTTTATTTCAATATCATGGTCTAATAGCATAGCAATCCACTTCGCTCTTTTCCCTTTTGGATCCGGCTGTGTGAGGGTGCCTTTCACAATACTACAGGGTACATAAGTGATGATGTGGGAATGGAGAACATATACTCTGAAATCCTATAGCAATTTTATCAGGGAATATTCCTTTTTTTCCATTATGTCGTACTTCAATTCCCCATCTCTTAATACTTTACTAAAAAATGCTATAGGTTGTTCGGCATTTTGGTCATTCTTTTGTAACAACACTCCAACAACCATGTGATCAGATGCATAAGAGAAAATTAGGAAATATTTACTGAAGTCCGGGTTTAGCAGGACATGGGATTCTGTGAGGGCCCTTTTTATATACCCAAAATATTCTCTTGCATTCGATGTCTAGTTAATCTCATGGTCCTTTTTTAGCATGTTGGTAATTTTCAGTAGTATTTCAGCAAAACTGTGGATGAACCTTCTTAGAAAATTAACCTTCCCAATGAAATACTGTACTTCATTTTTGCTTCTTGTCTCTTCGACCTTCTGGATGGACTTGATCCTTTGTGGGTCGATCTTTATACCATCCTTCAAGATGATATGCCCCAACAATTTTCCTTCTTCGAACCCAAAGTTTGATTTGCGAGGGTTCAAAGATATCCCGTATTTTCTACATTTTAGAAAAAATATTTCCAAATGATGGATGTGTTCCTTGTCGGACCTAGAATATACAGTAATATCATCCATATAGACCACCACAATCTTGTCCTTTTCTTTTACAAATGAAATATCCATGGCATGCTGTAATGTGGCTTCGGTGTTCAATAGACCAAAAGGTATCTTAGCGTACATGAAAGTACCCCATGGTGTGGTGAAAGCAGTTTTCTCTTAATATTCAGGAAACACCTTTACATGATTGTACCCCAAAAAATCATCCATAGTAGAAATCCTTTCAGACCCTACCAATGTTTGCAAAATGTGTTCCATCTTGGGTAAATTATAGTTATCTTTCAAGGAAACCCTGTTGAGATTCCTGAAATCTATACAAATCCAAATTTTTTCATTATCCTTTCTGACAGGCACCACATTCACAATCCAGTTGGAAAACTTTAGGGTTACAATGATCTTGGCATTGAACAACTTTTTGATTTCTTTCTCGATGATGGGAAACAATTTTGGATTGGCTCTCCTTAATTTTTTTCTTAAAAGGTTTTACACAGGGTTTTATGGGGATGGTATGATGTATAATGGAGGTATCATATTCTTTAAGGTCTTCATAACACAATGCAAATATGTCCATGTACTCATTCATCAAACTGATGTAATCCTCTTTCACTTTGGCCAACAGCTTCTTTCATAGCTTTATGATCTTCAGGTGGTTTTCAGTCCCATTGTTCTTGTCTTCGACGGCGTCATCCGCCGGCCTCATCTTTGGATCTTTAGGCACATTATTTTTGTCAAACAAATTCTCCAGGGGAATCAAGCCTCTGGGGATATGATTACCTTTCAATTACATTATATCTTTCCCTCCCATGGAGTCTCTCCATTTACCATTTTCAACAATCCCTTCTTCCCCATCTTCAGTATCTTGAAAACTTTAAAGAAAGTCATTTTCTTTGTCCACCTGGGTATTTGCAAACTCATCTGACAACTCCAGGAACCTCTTGATCTTCATATCATCCTCCAATACCTTCCAGTATCTAGATTATAGAGGGTCTATTTTCGATGTCAATCTTACATTCCCTTTGTCCGGTAGCAATAGCTTTGAACCTTCTGGCAGCGACTGCCAAGGAATCAGCTACTGAATTTTCACATCTATGGACTACCTTGTTTGCGTGTTTGGTGAAATAATTACTGAACATACCCCATACTTCATTCCTATAGGACCTCATCCTGGGGTGCTTGGTATGATAGCTATCATTTACCTGGTTCACGACCAATTCTGAATCTCCTATGATTTGTATGTTTTTGGCCTGTCTGCCCTTTAAAGCTTGTATCCCTAACAATAAAGCTTTGTACTCTGCCACATTGTTAGTGCATTCAAATTTTAAATTATAAGACATACTTTCAGAGCTCCCAGAGGGGGAAATGATATACACACCTGCGCTAGATCCAATTCTAGCAACTGGCCCATCGAAGTACAATGTCCAGAGACCTTCTTCCTTTTGCCTTTTCTCTAAAGCATTCTATCTCCTTGCAACTTCTCCTTACTTTTCAATGGGCGCCAAAATCCTGAGATCACAGTGGGAGACGTCATTAAAGAAAATAGAGGATCCCAAGTCGGTCTCGACAGTGTATATATCGTGGTCATCTGGTTTGTCTTAGCTGCTGACCACATATGGGGAACTCTTCTCACTGTAAAGTATTTTACTCCCTCCATCCATAGGAATAGTATCATAAGACATGTCCATTTGCAAACTACCTTTCAATTTGGATGTCCAGGATCTGGATGATAACACGCCAAACTTTGGAGGAATATTACCTACAACCACGTCCATCACCACAATTTTGGAGGGAATTTTTGTTAGAGTTACTACCATATCTTTAATCAGGCCAAGACATTTTAATTTTTTGGAATAGAAAGAGTGTAATTCCTTGTAGGGTCGAGTAACTTCTAATCCCAAACTCTCTACCACCCCCTTGGGCATTAGATTGTGGGAAGCCCCTGAATCCAACATGGTGTTGTGCACGACCATATCATGTACATTTAGGCTTAGGTAAAATGGGGGAACCTCCTCTTCATCTCCATTTTCAAATTTGGAACCAAATATAATAGTAGGGGCATCATCATTCACTTATAAGACGTCAGACTGAGACTCTTCTTGATTTATAACCATTCTCGTTATCTTATCTATGTACTCTTTATTCCTCAGGAACTTATTGAAGGGGATATAGATTTTTACCTTTGAAAGTTCAGTATGGAGGTTGAAAGTGGAAGTTGTTTTCTCTACATCCACCGGTGCTCGCGGTCTGAATTCCTTTGTCCTTTAAACTTGATTCACATGCTCTTTGCATGTAATATTCTCTTTGGGCCTTTCATTATTATTATCAATGTTTGGTAGAATGCTATATGGCTGGTTCGGATTGAACCTTCCTTCACTAATAACAACGTCCCTACTTCTCAATTGATTTTTTCTCCAGACCTCGTCTATAGCATGAAAATACCCCCTTTGGTATTGTTGTGATTCTTCCTCGAAACCCTTCTGATCCTATTCTTGGGCATATAGGTTATGCTCCATCTCTATGAGATATATATGAGACTCTAGATCACCGAAATGGTGGATCTAGTCTTTGGACGGTGTCTCTTGACCCTCACCATCAACATAATTTTCAGGAAAAGGCGGCTGTATTTGCTGGTCGTTCAGGTTTCGAGGATTCCTGGCATCCCTTTGTCTAATCTGTGGAGGTTAAGGGGGATTAGGTCTTCTGAAATTTGGGTTTCTGATTTTGGTCCCATTTTGTTCCCTATTAAGTGATCCATTGTCCACAACTAATTTATCCATCATCTTCTCTATTTTCTTCAACCCCATTCAAATTTCACGTCGTTAGCAGAAGCAATAGAGGTATAACGCTTGTATTCTCTGACTTTCCTTGTCTCCATATTCTGTTTGATCTTCCCACTAGCCATCATATTAGTATCCACCTCTAAGGAATCTTGAAACATCATAGGAATATTTAAATACTTCCTCTCCCTTAACAACAAGGAAAAATGACTGTCAAAAGCATCGGGTGTAATCAAGAATATTGCACCTTCTGTGGACAAAAGTCGTTCCTCTAGTCTGAATGGTTCAGATCCAGAACAAATGAGTGAACAAAAAATGATGAAGACCTTCCCTGAATTTTGTAGACACCTATGATTATGCTTCAATAGTGAACCTGTGTACCTGTAAACAGATCAAACATGCAAACACATCAAAGCTGCCAAAAAATCATCTACTTATCCATGTTAGTGACTAAGGAATCTAACAACATGTACATGTGAAATAAAAACAATAGCAATGTGGGACAGAAATTAGCTTTGCATTAAATATGTATGGAGAAGCTTACAACCATTTCCTTAGTGTCAACAAGAATCTCCACGAGACAAACAATTCATCCCCATAAGCTCCAACTTTGCTCTCTATGCTCTCCAATGGCTTGGGCTAAGTGGTCAATCCAACAGCATAAAAATACATCTATAGTTATAGCCCTCAACTATGGACATGAGCTTGTATTTATAAGGATCAATGGATAGGAATAGTTGAGAGAATGGTGGGTGAGGTGGCTCTAAGATCCTACCATGGGGGATCTCGAGCTCAACTGACTCATAATGATAGGGATAAGAGAGGACACAAGGCTCAAGTTCTAGAAGCCTCGAGAAACTTCTCTTTTTCCCATATTACCCAGGGTACCTCTTTTCTTCTCTTATGATAGAGCAATTTAGATGAGAAATGCTTTTGGACCAAAGACCATAGGCGGTGGCACCGCTCCTTGAAAACATGATATAGGCGGTGCTAAGCAAGGTACCACTCATGGGCCATAGGGAAAGTGTGGTGCTGAGTTTTTTCATGTAGAATTGACAATCATAGTAAGTTTCCACTCTAAGTGCTGGGATTAAGGGAAAACATGGAAGTTAAGGGTCTCATCACATGGTGGTGATAGGATTTGGGTATAGCAGAATGCACCCCAAAGCATGAGACTTAGAGGGATACGATAAGTGAGAGCTTTGAGAGAACAAGTTGTCACTTCGAGGTGAAAATGTCAGCTCGATCGGAGAATGTCGTCAAGTAGGGATCTATAGTACATCAATATTTTGACTCATAGACACATGTAACCAACTCATGGCTGAAGACCAATACAAGGCAGATCCATGAGAGGAATAAACAAGCATGGCTACTAGAATACATGTAGATCCAGGTGATAGAGGACTCAAACTTGGACATAGCTACCATACATACAATGTAGATCTATGTCATACAGATGCAAATTTGAGCATAGACATGACCATACAAATGTGGATCCATGCTAGATATACAAAACTCCATCGCAACCTGGGGAAATAAATGAGCACTAAACAAATACCCAAGGTCTTCGTCTCATATTCCACAAAGTACGATTCTATCCATGTGATTACAATGATCTAAAGTCAAACATGGTAGAAACCAATTGATTACCGGCCAATGATGTGAAACGTTAACAAGTGCGAGGGAGATCACCATTGATGTCAATTATTCCCAAGGTACCCTAATACAATCTACTGAACATGAATAGATGTTTTGATGTCGAACACCTAGTTGATTATATCGATCAAAGGTCAATGATGTGAACCTATGTCGAGAGCGAGAGAATCTGTCATTAAGGAATACAGATCTCAAGGTACTAAATTTTGTTTCTAAGACTGTTTCCTAGATGATGAGCTGATGTCGATGGGAATAGTCTCATCGAAGGAGGGCCATGATGAGTCCCACATCAATGAGATGAAACTCGGAACATAGTTGTGGAATGATGTGAATGTAGTAACCACAAAACTGACTCAAAAGTACTGACACAGAGATTGTTTTGACTGCAAAGGTAAACTTCTTCAACTTCCCTTTGAACATCAGGCGGCACGACAAAAGACTTGGCAGCATGACTAAACCAGACAAACACACAGTGCGACAGTGGACAATGCATTCTTTTGAACGACTCAAAGGAGTGGCATGACTCATGAAAGTGGATCATCACAGAGATCAGCTGAATACCCAATTTACTGAAATGATATGTAGACAAGTGCCATGTTCAAAAGTAACGAAAAACTACTGCCATTTATTTGCCAAATGATTCCCTTCCCATTTTCCCCCATCATGTTTGATGAGTGCCTCTTTTCAGTTTTATGAGTTCAAAGAGGGTAACAAACACTCGGTATAGCTCGTCCAAAGACAAGTCCAAACACTTATGTTTTACGAACATGAGAGAGGAGGGGTTCATTCCCAAAAAAGGGTCTCTCAATGTTTAATTTAACGAGTCCAATGAAATAAAACTCGACATCATTCATGTTTAGAGAGTCTGAACAACCATGGAGAAAGACTCCAAAGGGTATTTTTTGTATGATTTAGTCTTTGAGGCCCAAAAAAGTATAAAATAATGCCTTAGAGAACTCTTCCAATCATGATTGGCTGGAGTGTTCCTTTTTTGTAAATAGTCTATGCAAATCAAAAAAGAGAAAACTTATCGTTGGAGAGATGACTCTTCAAATGCTTTAACGAGCATGAAGAAGACAAGATCACTCGACAATATTTTTGTATTTAAGGAGCCTGAAAAGAGTTTAAAGAAGACTCCATTAGGTCTGTTTTCATAATGAGAGATTTTATGAGCCTGAAAAGAATTAGAAATGGACTCAGAACTTTGATACCAAGTTTTGAGAGTGTGACCAAAGTGTCGTAATAAACGCTCAAAGAATTTTTCCATTTTATGGTAGTACGAAAAATTAAAAAATGAACTCCCAAAACTTTACTGCTATTGTTCTTCTATCCTGCAATGACTAAAAAACAAGTGTTAAATGCATCGATAATTGACATTAAGGGATTGCGACTGACATATTTTGAGTAATAGATGATTTTAAAACAAAACTATAGCATGTCAAACCCAAAAATGTGTATAAAGTCATGTAAATAATGAAAAATCAAAACATTTTACTATTTACCCATAGTGGAGAGAATTTGGAGCACTTTCCTAGCCATATTTTGAGTCACTGATATGGGGAGTTTCCACCATCAGATTCGAGGACCGTCAGTTCCAGGTAATAGCCTAGACCCTACTCTTTCATCTTATGTCTTCAATTTTGACTTTTAATGGTGTTTTGGACTTGTATGGCAAGCCCTAAAATCATGGGAGTGGGCACTTCTCTTATCCTTTGTGGCATAAGCAGTACCTCGCTAGAACCCCACCGAGAACACAGTGCATAGGCAGTACCACTGCCTGTCCTCAACGGGGAATGGGAGGTGCCAGCCGTGGAGAAGTAAAAATATTCACACAAGAAAAACTAGCTCCTTTTAGTTGATTTGGATGATTAAGAATGATTCTAATGAGTCTTGTGATTGTTTTTGGCAGGTTCTTACTGATAAAAAATGGTCATATGGAAAGAGAGAAAGCATGATAATGACGACGCCTTCATCAAACGAAATGCGGGTTGCATAGCCACATTGAGGGACTGCAGACTCTTAAAATTATTCTGCACACCTAGTATGGTATCGCATGAGAAATTGCTAGAGAATATACTCCAGATGTGGAATCCAGAGCAACAATATTTTGAGGTTCGTGCTCATATTTTGACAGTTGAGGTAGAGGACATCTACTTCCTGACTAGCCTTTCGAGACAGGGTGCTCCCATCTCCCTGAATGGTTCCCATCGAGGGGACATCACTACACAAGAGTTGATAGACCGTCACTGTATTCCTGGGACAAGGACACCAGGGAAGAAAATCCCCATAAAAGAAATGATGGATGGACCTCTATGGACTGTATTGTTTACCATGCAAAGAGTGGCAGGATTCTAAGGAGTGCACTGGGTGTCTAGAGCACATATGCTCTATGCCATAGATGACATGGCACCTACAGTATTTAACTGGGAGGAAGCCCTGCTTTCGATCTTCAAGGATTAGCTGACCAAGTGTCGGCAGGGGGAATTGAAGCAATTTGGTTTTGGTTCCATTCTAGATTGCTTCTTCTTTGAGTGGGTTCCATAGATGAGACCCCATGTGGTCTTTACAGAGCTGAGAGCGCAGGACCCTCGCATGCAAAGGTGGGTCCAGACTATGGCCCGTACTGGAGCGGGCAGGGGGATGGTAAAGTTTGGTGACCTGTTCTTTTGATGGTTGAGAGATCAGCTCCTTGTGGTTGAGGATTATGCATATGCAAGAACTAACTTTAGTGGTGAACCTGACCTACCTCTCCGACCTGGTGGACAGTGGGGTGACATCGGTAAGAAGCAAAAAAACCCTAAAATGGAAATAGTGTTTTTATGTTTTTGATGTTTTATATTTTTTATTTTAAGTAACGAGACTTGAATATTTTCATGCAGACGTTGGATCAGCATGACCCAGGGGCGCTTCCCCATTGGATAGATGAGACAGAGTCCATTTCATACCACAGGGTGACGATGTGACCAGGGAGTTAGAGGAAAACCTGGAGAGGTTAACCCTAGACATCCCTGATGCTTCCATTGATGACCTCCCTATAAGGTATCAAAGGCCTACAGCAGGAGTATCAGGTTGGTTTAGTAGAATTCTACGTAGAGTATCCCGGGTAGTGATGTGCTACCACAAGCATCACTAGACGATGTGTGCATGATGTATCCATTGAAAGCTAATAGCTTCAGGATTTTGTATGGTAACTTCTACTTGAAAGCCTACATGCTTCAAATGAGGTCTCGTGACCTGTTTTTTGTAAAACATGTTCATATATATATATATATATACAGACTTTTACTTGGTGTTTATACATCTCAAATGGTGAATGTATTTTACATGAGTTTTATGTGTCTTTAATAGTTTATTTACAATGAACCAAGTTTTATTTTCATGTCATGAATGGTCAATATGCCAGTCTAGGATGTAATTAGCCAATGAGTCGGCAACTACATTATGTTCCCTAGGGATATGCCTATAGGTGATAGTTTCAAATGACCTTTCTAGCAAGCGTAACCTCCAGAAGAGGTGGATAAGCACATGATTCTTAATGGTATAAACATGGTTTAGATGACAAACCATGAGTTGTGAGTCCATCAAGACTACCAAATTGTGAACATCTTGGGAGGCAGCTTTAGTCAAAAGACCTATGACTGCTTGATACTCAGTGATGTTGTTGGTAGCGGGACCAATACAAACCACTCCTAAACTGACCAAATCGTAAGATAGGGAATAGAGAACCCAAGCAGCTAAGGCAAGATTCAAGGTGTGGTGGAAAGCACCATCAACAAAGCTGTAGAAAGCCATCTGCTCTGCACAACCAAAACATTGTATAAATAGATACGGACACTAAACTCAAAACCATATTGAAAATACTTAAAGAAAACTGAAAGTCAAGAAATATACATATATACAAGATACTATCCAAGAGAGATCTAGGCATAGTATCTCTTTAGGTACAACCCATTGCGAGGTTTCCCTAAAGGGATTCCATTGTAGTCTACAAGTTCATAGGCCCCTTTCTCTAAAACTTTAGAAATGATGAAAGGACCGTACCACATGAATTCGGACTTTCCTTTTCCTAGTTTGTCATATCTTTGATCATAAGTCAAAACTAGGTCACCCTTGTTAAAGGCATGAGGTTGGACGGATTTATCATACTGTACCTTGACGCATTTCTTGTGTTCCTCATTAGTGAAGGAAACATCTTTCCTAGTTTCGTCAAGGTTGTTCAAGTACAAAAATATCTCTTCCTCTGTGGAAGTGTCTGGGAGAAGTTCGACGGCAAGTTTCAACGATGAAATCTGACATTGAATCGAAAAGACAACTTTGAGTCCATAGACAAGCTGGAAAGGTGTGAAAGCAGTAGCTATTTTCACCAAAGTCCTGTAATCCCAAAGAGTAGAGAAAAGGATATGGTGCTAGTTGGATTTATGGTCTCCAACCATACAATGAAGCATAGTTTTCAAAAAAAATTTAATGGTCTCTACCTGACCATTAGCTTGCAGATAATATGGCGTAGAGTTTTCATGATGAAAACCTAGCTTGGCACTTAGTTCCTCCTTCATTTGATTGTGGAAATGTGATCTTTCATCAGTAACTATGGACTACGGGACTCCAAATCTAGCTATGACATGATTGAAAAGGAAGAGAGAGATAGTATTACCATCTTCCGCATATGTAGGCATGGCCTCAGCCTAGTTTGTAAAATAGTCAATGGATACGATGATGTAACCATGCCCCCTGACTGAGGTAGTCTTACAATGTATATAATCAATCCCCCATTTGGAAAATGGGCCAATGACAATGACGTAGTGTAGCAGAGTAGGATGAGTGCATTTTTTTGGATAAAAATGTTGATAAGGTGGGCATTTCTTAACAACCTCATGATAATCTTTAAAGGCTAAAGGATAGAAATAGCCAGCGTGAAGGATTTTCTGGGCTATAGCCATCCCAGATAAATGACTGCCACATGCTCCAAAGTGGCAATCATTCAACACTTGTTCAGTTTCCTCATGGGTGAGGCATCGCTGGATAATAGAATCGATCCCACATCTATACAAGGTGTCATTCAATATGAGGTAGTATTTCGCGTGGTGATAGATATGGCATCGATCATCATGGGATAGATTTGGCTGAAATCTTTGTGTTTGGAGATAAATGAGCAAATCTCCATACCATGGGTCAGTAGTGCTTATCAAGAACATGAATTCATCTCAAAATGAATCACTGGGTTCAGATTCCATTGAAGCATAGGGAAGATCGCACATGAGCTCGGTAAAGATCAAAGATTTCTTTGATGTGACTTTGGAAAATTCCAGATCAAACTCCTGTAGTATGACTATCCAACGAGAGTACATTCCCCCGAGCATCTGACAAGTCGGGATGTAATACATAGGGTTTTGGTCTGCCAATACGGTGGTTGTGCAGAGAAAAATGTAGTGATGAAATTTTTGAACAGAAATGACTGTGGCCAATGCTAATTTCTCCATGCGTGAATATCGGGTTTTAGAATCCATAAGATTCTTACTAGCATAGTAAATCACATGCTCCTGACCGTCAGGATTTTTCTGCACCAAAACCATAGCGATGGTAGTAGTGGAGGTAGCAATATATAAGAGAAAATCCTTTGAATAATCTGGGGGGTGTATCATAGGTGAATGAGTCAGAGCGTGTTTGAGATTATCAAAGGCACATTGGGCTTAGTCATCCCAGAAGAACGAAGTGTCCTTCTTAAGGAGATGCATATAACTGTGTGTTTTCTTTGCAAAATTGCACATGAAACAGTGGAGAAATTTTTCCTTCCCTTGCAAACTTTGGAGTTCAAGAAGATTGGTTGGGGCTGGTAGAGCTAAAATGGTGGCAATTTTCAATGGGTCTATCCAGATTCCATCCTTACAGACCACAAAACCTAACAGGCATCCCATATCAACATAGAAAACACATTTATGCAGATTGAGCCGTATATTATAATGACGACATCTCAGGAAAATGTATCTAAGATGACCAAGGTGGTCCTCCCATCGCTGTGAATGAGAAGGGAGGTCTTCAAGGTACGGTTCAACAATATGTTTAATATCATGAAAGGAATAGGACATACCACGCTGGAAAGTGGCTTCAACATTTTTTAAGTCAAATGGTAACTTCCTATATGCAAAGGTTCCCCATGGGAAAATAAATTCCATCTTGTGCTGATCGTTGGGTAATATCTCAATCTGATTATAGCCAAAAAATCCATCCATCAATGAGAAGATGACACTTCCGGTACAGTTGTCGATAATCTAATCGATGTGTGGAGTAGGAAATCTGTCCTTGGGACAATCTTTATTCAAGTCTCTAAAATCAATATAGACTCTAATGGTGCCCTGCTTTTTATTAACAGAGACAATGTTCGATACACATTCCGTCAAATGGTATGGGATAAATAAACCCAGATTTGAGAAGTTTCTCTATTTCATCTTTAATAGTTGTGGCCTTTCGTGGATGGACTTACCTTAATTTTTCCTTGACAGGTTTATCCGTGGGATAGGTTTTAATTTCATGGACCACAATGGATGGGTCTATCCCTGGCATTTCTTCATAAGCCCAAGAAAAAATATCATAGAATTCCTTGAAAAGTGCCTTGTATGCTTTAGATTCTTCTGCCGAGCAGTTCTTCCCAACATGAACATACTCGATGGTATTAGGCTTGGATGATATGTCAATTGGATTTGTCTAAGTAATATTGCATAGGTTTCCTTCAGAATCTATGTCTTGCAACAATATAGGACTTTAAGGTGCGTTGACAATATCAGTGGAAAATAGGGATGAAAAGTCATGGTTTTTCGAACTAGTGTTGGGGAGGAATGAGGATCTATGATGGTGATCCTCCCAGATACGCTCATTCATATTCATGATATCCATAATGGACTCATTGAAAGGAAAAGTCTCAGAGAGACAATCTAGAATAGGAAGAGATGGTTCTAACCAGTAGGGCAGGTGGTAAGGGTCCGAAGTCACCAGATGAGGTTCATCAATGTGATCATTGGAAAGGGTTTGAATGATGTTGTACATTTATTCATGCGAAATCAAGGAGGTGGAATCAATAATTTGTTTTCCATTGGGCTCATAATCAAATGACACAATCATATTTACTATCACTGTGTCTATGTTAGGAGGAGTGGACAGAAAAATCCCCATAAGGAATGAATCCTTCAACATGCCTACCCCAATCGACTGGTAAGGAGGAGAGGAATAGCCTAACATAGGGATGTTATTAGCTTTAGAGGTAGTAACATTCGATGTATAAAAATCAAGCTGATCAATGGTAACAATTCTCCCTAGATGTGGAAATTGGACTATTCGAAGTACCGTTGAAGTGACAACAGTCATGGCATAAAACCAATTTCTTCCTAGAAGGAGGTTGTAATCTAACAGGGAATCTACTAATTCTAATTGAATAGAAATAGTTTTTCCCCCAAGCTTGACTGCAAGGGCTGATATGAGACCATGGGGCCAGAAACATCGTCCATCAAAGGATTTCAGATTCGTAGGTGATGTTACAAGCTTGGGAGAGCCGATAGCTTTCCAACAAGAGAGGGACAAAAATGAAGTTGAAGCTCCTTCGTCTAAGATAGTCCTAAAGACCTTCTTTCCGACTACTTTCATGATGATTTGGAAAGCAAGTTTGAGAGGTAGTCTAGAATTATAGTTCTCAACATTGAAATGAATCAAATTAGTATTGTCCGGGTCTAAAGCTCCTAACACAGTTAACAAGTTTTTGTGTTGTGTAGGACAACTTTGGAGAACTTCCAAGGTAGACATTGCACATGGTGCCTAAGCGAGATCTTCAACTACATTATAAAATTTAGCAGCTTCGTGTTAAAAATAGCCTTCCTAAGAGTACTCTTACATGTACGCAAAACCATATCGAGACTAGGCTTATTGATGGTTATGGGGACAGTAGACGAGGATTCGGGAGAACCAGTAGAGGGAGATTTTCCTGAAGAAGAATGGTCTTCTTTATTGTTTACGGGTTTGTCATAACTTTGACTTCAAGTTTGCAGACTAATGGTATCTGAGGACATCATAAAAATTTCCTCTGACGAAGTAGAGTTTCCCTGATTAGACATGTGGTCTATCATTTGTTGTTTAGAGGGAAAAGGATCCATGAGAACTGCGGGTGCGGGATTTGTTTTCAAAAATTGGGTGATTTCATCTCAGCGAGGACACTCTTTTGTGAAATGGTCACCTCCGCATAGCAAAAATGGATATTTTTCTTTTCTTTTCCCTTTTCTCGTTATCATTGGTGATTGGTTTTGGATTCTCCTTTTCATTTCCAGGTTTTTTATTTTTACTTTTACCTTTCTTTTTATTATTGCCGGAGGTTTGAATACTCTAAATAGAATTGACCTCAGTGGAAACCTTGGAATTCGAAGGAGTAGGGGTGTCAGTCTGGGGTTGCTTGGTAGGTTTTACTACTGATGGGGATTAGATTGAACCAACAATCCCATCAACATGGAATTTTGCTGGTGGCTTTGTAGGATTGATGCTTGGGAGAGGAGCTTGAGGAATCAAGTAATACAAAGTTTCGGACTGGGAATAGACCAAGTCCAGATATTGGGCTTGACTAATGGATTTCTCTTCAATAATGGCACCACCCATAGCCACATCTCGGGAAATTGGAGGAAACAAAGATTTAGTAATCCAATCAGCTAATAACTGATCCAGAATAGGAGCCTTAATAAGTCTTCTCTGCCTTCTCCACTCATGGATATGATTGGATATGTGGGTGGAGGTGTTCTGTCGCAGAGAAGTTAAGAGACCAGTACCCATTTCATAACGAATAGGAAGCTGAAAGTGTGTAATAAATACAGTTGCCAATGAGCCAAAATCCACAAACGAATGTTGTAGAAGTTCAATGTACCATTTCACGGCTGTACCCATCAAAGTTCATTCAAAGAGTCTTAAATGAACGGAATCATCCATAAGGGAGTTTGAATAACACCACAGATGGAATGTCATGACATGGTTTTTTGGATCGTCTCCCTGCTTCCCATTGAACTTTGGAATTTTCGATGGTAACTTTATCAGAATGGGAGGCCATGAGGGGTTATGTCGAATGGGGTCATTAATAAACTTGGACAAATTAGGAAATTCCAAAGTTACTAGGAAATGTAACTGAAGATTAGGTTGCACATACTGGTAATACTGATATGGCATATAAGTACCAGTAGGACCGTAAGTAGACTGATAGACAGGTTGTTGTGATGAAGAACTACCGGAATATCCACCCATAGGGGGTTGATTTCTGAGATAAAAATCATTAGGACCACCAGGGCCTCTGGGACCACCAGGACCATTGGGACCACCAAGACCACTGGGACTACTAGGAGGCGGACCACCAAAGCATCCGAAAGCTCTAGGAGGTAAACCTCCAGAGCCTCTAGAACGACTAGGAGGTCCACCAAACCCTCTAGGGCCATTAGGAGGGAAGCCACCAGGCTCCCCAATACCACCAGGACCATTAGGACCATAAGGAGGAAATCCACCAAGCCCTCTGGTACCTCCCACAATATGTATAGGTATCCACCCCATAATTGGAATGCAGGACCAGTTGGATTTCCCCCATGGCGTGAAAGTATTACTAGGATATGGAATTCCAGCGTAAGGCATTCCTGTAGGGTTGGGTGGATAATTAATGTTTCCTACAGGTACTTGATTTGCTGTATAACCATAATCCCAAGAGGTTTGATCAGTTACAGGTTGTGTCCCCAAGGGCTTACCTAAACTAGATGGGGGGTTAACCACATTAGTGTGGGTGGGAGGGACATAAACTATAGATTGATCTATACCAGAGGTCTATCCTTGACTAGGTACAATTCTAGTGCCAGATAACGTAGGTCATGCTGGGGGTTTCCCCCCGACACTAGAAGGTAATGATGAAACAAGAATTGAATGTTGAGCCCCAGGTGCGGAAGACCCGAGAGGATTGGGAACAAACATAATATGGGAGGTGGTGGGGTTGGTATTTTGACCTGGGTTATGTGGAGTCACTGTATGATCTAGAATCGACTCAATGGGTCTCATAGAATCAACAAGTGAATGATATCCCATAGGAAAAGTTGTGGAACGTGATGGTGGTGTGCCCAATATGTCATCTATTTTCTTTTCAATCTCCTGTGCATGGAGAATAGTTGTCTGGTATTGTCTATGTTCTTCTTCATCTAGAAACACTTTTTCAAAAAGTTTAAATGGGTGCCAAATGAGGCAATGGCTTGTCCTATAGAGGTATCCCAAAATGGAGCATTGGGACCATAATATGGATGGGTAGTATCATCAACATGACCTTCTATGGGAGAATGGAACGAATTATTACCCCGAGAAGGTTTTTGGACCAAGGGAGGTGAGTGTGAAGGATATGGTTCACCACTTTCTGCAATCACATTCTCTCCCACTTGGGAGGTGGTAGCAGCTCCTTGGTCGATAGCTTCCATTGTATTTTATCCTGAAACAAGAATAAAAGCAGGTGGCAAGCCCCGTACTCTTCTGGACTGTCTTAGCTCAGCCAGTTTGTACAACTCCTATCTAACCTAGGATCTCAAAAACTAGAAAACACACCAAAAATTTCCCTACTCAATCTATAGGCCAAATAATCAAACTTAAATGACAGGAGGAGTTCAGATAGTCAGGTCTCTCACTAGGATTGTCAAAAAGGTGCCACTTGCGATACACCTCAAGGTTACATGTGTAGTAATCTCCCCGAATGCTATTTTTGGTGTATGGCTCCAAGCAAGATGGCCAAAGGTATTTTCTCAGATGGATAAGGTATCCTAGTGGGGTCTCCCGATATACGCAAGGTACGTGGGAGCTCAAATCAGTAGTAGTGTTGTCTATTACATAATCGTTCACAAGGGGCCTTCCAATATACAATTGAGTACATGAAGTACCTTTCTATATACCTCAAAAGTACATGAAAGGCCGTTCAATATACCGACGATACGTGGAAGAACCGCGTGAGTCCCAGGATGTTATGCAGACAAGTAATGACAGCTCCTACATTTAACGACGCCCAAACACATCTCTAACCTATCACTCAAATTGCTATGTAAATTTTAACATATAACTACTGTTAATTTTGAAGTGGATGGTTAGGTGAATGCATGGAGTTTTGATAGAAAAATTAAAACCATGCAGTATGCATATGCAAATATTTCACTTTACCATTCGTGGTATGCCTACCTACGGGAGGAAAAGAGAGTATTTTCTTTTGTTTTAAAACCAAAAATTTCCAAACAACAATATAGAACAAATAAAAATCAAAGACAAGCAACACTTTCCAAACTCATTTCTCTTTTCTGAAAGCAATCAAAAGGGTAAGAGTCTCTTTTCCTAAAAGAAAAACAAGAAGCACACTATATGCATATGCACTCTATTTTTCAAATTTTCTTAAAACATAGATAGAGCTAACTCAAAACTACAATATTTTTTATTTTGATGAGATAGTACTAATGCAAAAGAGACAAGAGAACACAACCAACAAGCCTAGAAGAAAATGAATAATCAACAATCCTAGTCTATCTTTTGAATTCTTTAATCAAACTAATATTTTACCACAAAATTTCAAACCATGAGCATTCAGATTCTAACACACAAGCCTAATAGTGCATGGCTAAAAGCAAACAAACTCAAATTTTTGAAAAAAATGAGAAAAATGTAGTCTAGTAGATATGCTTCCAACCTATTAGGATTCACTTTGGTGTTCCTCTGATTTTGATTTCAGCAGGGGTATTTCAAAGTAAGTATCCTCTACAGAATCTTGGATGCTACATAATTCTTGAGTAGAGGAATTTTCAAACTGGGGAATAGCTAACTGGTCCTTTCCCTTATTTCTAAACAATTTATTAGGGCTATCCACACTTTGCAGAATATTAGTGTCAAGATTAACTCATGTATGCAGTCGTCGGGAAGCTAGTATGTATTTTTTAGATAGTTCAGAACAAATGTGGAGTCACCAGGGAAAGTAAACAACCTTATTCACCTATAAGGGTCTCTGTTTTCCTACATAAAACATTTTGTCCTTGAATCTTTGCTGTCCTCCCAGCCATGATCTTCAATTTTGTCCATGAAAATGGTGCCAGTTTGTTAGCACTTAGAATCGCACCCAAGGTTGTGGAAAGTAGACCCCGAGGTAACAACATAACTGCTTTAGGAAAGGGAGTTTTCTTCTCTAATTCCAGAGAGGGATCTCTCACAAATATAGAAAAAGGCGATATATATTGTCACAGAATGAATTTAAAATATTGGTGGTTGAAACAAGGTAAATATGTATTGGGCTATGGGGTCACAAATACCAAGAAACGTAGAGAAGTTTGCATAGGAAATGTTTGCAAGAGAAAGGTAGTACTTCGATCATGGTCGATATGTTTTGGGTCTCATGAAAAAGGGAGAACGATGATAGTCCATCAATGTAGAGCACCGCAAGGATGAATTCTACACCAACTTTGGAAGAAGCATTTAGCAAATGTCTAAAACAATGGCCAGAGCATAAGAATATGAATTTTGAACCATTATACACTCATCAAAGACATCAAGAAAACATAATGTAAATATATAATAGGAATCACATAATGTCAAGAAATTAAATTACAGACTGTAATTCAAAAATACAAAATAATTCTTGCATTCAAATAACCAGCATTCACCTCTGTAACTTGTATTAAAGAAAATCAAAATTTTTAAACGCAACAGTCTTATAGGTTCCAACCAAACCCTTATCCCTTTGTGGAGAGAATATTTATAATGTTTTGGGGCCCCCGATACCAACCTCAAAATGAGACCAAAATTAGTTACAAAATTAGCAACAAAATTATAACAAACTATAGCGTGGCATTTTATCCACTATGTGCATAAAATAGAAAGTGATGGAGGCAGCATGTCGCCTAGTCCTAGAGAAGTGAGATGTATTAAAAATATAGGATCGATTGCTAATCCTACACATGTATCTTTGGTTCCAGTCATGTCTTAGGTGTTTCCTCATTAGTGCATCTTGTTCTTAACCTTACCATAATTATCAATCACCTTCCACTGGTTAACAGTTGATATTTGTAGCTTGATCATTTCCTTCGCTAATGCACTGAGCTCTAGGTTCTCTAGGTAGGAAGTTGTTGGCAATTTTGTGCACATAATTCTGAAATCAAACAGTAATTCAAATTCACCAAATAATTTATCGACCACAACTTTACCTAAAAGCGACTATTGGGCCATATCTTTAAATTGCCTATGGTCTTGTCTCCACTCAATCAATATGTCATAGCAATATTTTTGGGATAGCATCAGTCGTTTTTCTTCCTAAAAGAAGGGGAGCCCTCTTTTGACCAGAGGATTAAAAAATTAAGAAAATTTGTTAACCTGCTTGTGCATGAAGTTCCACTTCACTTTTACCATATTCAAGTGACGGTGTTTGTTCACCACTCTCATATCCCATGTGATAGCCAAGATTTTATCTTGGATATTCCCCCATATGATTTCTTCTTCAGTTAGATTGTTTATAAAACTAGTTGCACCCTTAGCTGTGTCCAGGGGCCTTTTATTCAAGTCCTGCTTCACCATTTGAATGTACTTTTTGGCTTCTTATGTAGCACTGAATTTATCGTGGATAAAATCCAAGTGAGGCCGTAACTTGTCTTCCTCTTATATTGGCATATCCTAGATTAGATGATTTTCCCCTTGTAAGGATTCTTGGCCATTGGCTTGCTTTGTCAACTTGTTGTTCTTGTCCTCCAATTCTCACAGTGGTCTTTCATCTTCTTCTTCATTTGTTCCTTGAGTTCAGCCATATCCATCAAATCCTTATTTTTGTTTCTTAGATCAGTGATTTCTAGAGCCTTGATACTTACTTGAGACATGGATTGAGAAAGAGAGTCCTCACCAGATGCCTCAAAATATGGGATCATTGATACTGGTTTCCCCTGATTCTTTTATGCTAGTTCTTTCACCTCTTTCTCTAGATCTTCTTGCTTTTCTCCAAACACCTTTTCCTTTTTGGCCTAGATTTTTGCATATTTCTCCCATTGTTTGTCTTTCTCTTCATATTTGAGTAATATAGCTTTTCATTTGATCTTCAGTGTCTAGGGCTTCCTTCTCTTTCTCAATTTTGGTCAGTTCATAGGTTTGTATGATTCAGGTAGCTAGGATGTCTAGATTTCTTTTTAGTAGTTGAATTGTACTCTCCTTGTCTTTTAGTAACTTTTGTGTGGAAGCACTTTTGTCTCCCGGGATGTTTGCTACCAATATACCCCCCTGGACCTTCTTGATCTATTCTCTACCTTTTCCTTTTCGAGCAGTTCTTCAACCCTTTTCTTATCGACTATTAATTTGTATATATGCAATGTAGGTTTGAGCAGGTTGGTATAGATGATATCACCTATCCCTCTGTGTAAGTGAATCATATCAGTTTTGGGAACCCTCTTTGGATCCACCTTCATCTCGGCTACTTTGTTTCCTGAAATTATATCCAAGTTCAATGTCCCTATGGATTGATCTCTGGCTGGGTAATTTCCCCACCTGATCACTCAATTTCACCTTTTCCCTAAAATCCTTTTCAACAGCATCCCTATAAGTATCCAGTAGCTATGCTTTGGACCTTTACTTATTCACATCATCTTTAGAGACACTATTGAATGTATACTCCTGAATTTTAAAAGGTTGGGCCTTTGACTTTTACAATTTTTTTTTTTTAGCCTTTGCAGTCTGTACCAACCCCCCTGGTTTTTCAGTCTTCTGCTTTTTGGGTGTTTTGGAAATGTCCTTTTGGTCTAATTCCATGTCTTCTGGGAATTCTATTTTATTTCCCTTTTTAGACACACTAGCTAAAGGGGTGATCTGTATGGCTACACCAACAATGCTGGAGAGGTCCTACTGGGGGGAATCACCTACTGGTGCAGAGGAGGTCAAATTTTATGGAATGTACTCATCATAACTGGCCTCTCCAGGATACTCCATCTAGTTTGATTTTTCCACCAACCCTGCCACTTCAGTGTGCTCGAATGGCTTGTTTTTATTGTCCTGTCACCAATTAGAGATGATGTGGTGAGGTTCATAGTTAATTGCGAACTCCATTGCAAACCCTTTCTCCTTGATCAAATTTTCAATCATGGGCATAGCTGATTTTTTTTAATGGTAAAAGGACCAACTGCCCATGGAAACTTAATATCTATGATATTTTTGAAACTTATGAAATTTTCATCTTTGGCTTTGAGAATTTTCCTGATCAACTCTGGTGCAAACATTCTCAATGTCAAAAACGCTGGTAGGACATACAATTGGTGAGTAAAACCGTAGACCCTAATCACAGTAATGTTCTTGAAGAGGAACCAGTCCCCCACTCTCCTTTTAGGATTCAATTGCAACAACTTTTTCATCTATTGTAAGACCCTGGGTAGCCGCTTTTGGAAAAATGACTTCATACACTAGGGCCATGAGAAAATTCATTAATTTTTAATAATATTTACACATGTCCTTTGTTACAACCATCTTCAGGAGTTGAAGATTATTTTCATTAAAGATCAAAAACATCTTTAGAAGGATATACTGAAACCTCAAGGTTCTCGACTGATGAAAATTACTCAATTGAGAATGGATGTTTCTGGCTAAGAATTCATCCAATTGTAGACATGCGAACGGTGAAGACTGACTCAATGCTTTTGACACTATTTGAACTGAGTAGAGGGTGAATATCAGACTCAATAAAGTTTCAATGATGAATTGCTTCAAGTCCATACCTAAGAACTCACTTGGTAGGGTTATCAGAGACTGCGTCTCTTCGTGAAACAAATCAAAATCAATGGGGAAAAAAGGGTTCGATAACTGGATTTTCAGTTTCAAACAGGTTTTGAGAAATATTCCTTTTGCTCGACTGATGACCTTTGAAAAAACTGGAGTATATATTTTTCATTGTACTCGCTAGACATTTGGGTAAACTAAGGAGGGATTGGTAGAGTGTTTCATACGGTGAGGGAGTTTATGGGACATAACAAATTAGACCTAGACACGTCCATTATTACACATTTAG
The DNA here is from genome assembly GCA_001517045.1 of Pseudotsuga menziesii. NCBI lineage: Eukaryota > Viridiplantae > Streptophyta > Pinopsida > Pinales > Pinaceae > Pseudotsuga > Pseudotsuga menziesii. The sequence goes on from LPNX010552688.1 coordinate 73,046, forward strand.
AAGGAGAATAATTATCTACACACCTTTCTACAAATTTCGAGCAACTAGGGGTTTGTTCTAGAGAGAAGTAAAAGAAATAAGAACCGAACACCCCATGGGTGTCAATTCCTAGCAATTGAAGATTTTTCATCTTACTCTCAGTGACTTCTATACTATCATGTAGTATGATAATGTCGAAAACCTCAGAATCTTCATCTTATAGGACTTCTTCAGCACTATGAAATTCAAGACCTTGAGCCTCTAAATCTTCTGTTTTGGCCATGAGAACTAGCTTAATAGAGCATAAGAAGTACCAGGTTGGTTGAAAATTTTATTGGGAAGTTTGTCCATGGTGGCACTTTACGCATAGTTCGAACCCTCACTTTTTGATGCTCTAGAAGAATAACTAGTTTAACTCCACATGTTAGCATTTATATTATTTTATTCCCTTATCTGACCATGCATATTTCCAACCGGATAAAACATTAGCCGTATATCTGGGACCCAAGAGTCTGAGCTGTGTGATCTTGATCGCTAACACTTGCACTATCATGGTTCCTCCCCACAACCGTTCATGCACTTCCAACTCATGGGATTTAACCTCCTCCGTCGATCTTAAATAGTTCTACAATCCCTCCATCCAAAGTAGAGAGACTTACCGAATTCCACCACTTTCAACCAAGACTTCTCCCGCATAAGTGTATCTAGTGGAATAGCTTCTCACCATAGATTTTTCACAGTGGTGATCCCTACCGTCGAATAGATCGTCTCTTTAGCATATTTCACGAGTTTTGAAGTGCTATATCCTATGAGCATTTTAGATCAGCGGAATCTATCTCCGCCATTGATCCAAACCTTTCGCGATCTCAACTGTTGAAAGATGTTGACATTTAATTCATTTCACCAATCTGAAACACGCTTCTTTGTGGTACACTTAAAATTCATGGAATGGCTCGTCATTTTTTATTTTCCTCAGCTCTTTCTCATGACCGTTGAAAATTGCTTCATTCTTTATCATCCTACTGACTGGAATTCCCTCTTTCCTCTTGCATGACCAACACGAGGGGGATTATTCATGACTCTCGACCTTGATCTTTCCTTGATTCAATGGGTCGTGGCATTTGTGGGTCATTTTTTTCTTATCAACTCTCATATTTTTTCTTTAGAGCCTCTTCTTTCTTTCAGAGACCATTACATCTTTCGAGGATCCTTGTCATGAAAATTTTGTAGGATTTATTTCTTCCCTTATGGGTCCAAAACCTCTCCATTTATTTATCACAAATCATGTGCTAACACGTTGAAGAAAAATACTTCTTTGCCAAAATCATAAGGTTACAACAAAAAAATAGTGTCGATGAGTACACCTGTGAGTGGGAAGTGCCGTCAAATCGAGTTCTAGAGTTAACCGATGACCAACGAATATAGACCTATATACATGGTCTAAAACAACACATCCATGTTGAACTAGAATTACGTAACATCTCTTCCATGGAAGAAACATGACGTAAAGCCATGATTATTGAAAGCAAATTCAAGAAATGTGTTCATACAAATTTCGACAAAGATGACTCCAAAAAGAAGCACCTCCAATTAGCATAAACATGAAATCCAATATATTCACCTCCACAACTTAGGGAAGGTACGAAGCCTAGTTTAGAGGCCCAAAGAATAAATGAAGGAAAATGTAAGTTATGTGGAGACAAATGGGATCCTAAACACAAATTCTTAAAAAAAGTTGTATGACTGTCAAGCAGAAGAAGCAGAGTTTGAAGTCAAGAAACTATTTGATAATGATGCAACTAGACTACCGAACAAAAATAAAGGACTACACCTCAAAATTCTCATTAGCCACTATTACCAGAATCTCCCAACTGCAGATATTGAATATTAAAGGACATATCAAAAAGAATAACGTCACAGTTCTCATCGACACTGGAAGCACCCATAACTTCGTTAATGTCAATCTTGCTAAATTATTTTACCTATTTATTTTTCCAGTACCTAACATGAAGGTTATGGTAGCAGATGGAAAGAATATTGAAAATGTGGGAAAATGTCACAAGGTCAAGTTACAAATGTAAGAGTATAACTTAGAATTGGATTTCTTTGCGGTACCACCGGGAGGAGTCGATGTAGTATTATGAATACAATGGTTACAAACCTTTGGTACATACTCTGCAAATCGCCAAGAACATTTTATTGAATTCCATTCATTTGGGAAGACACACAAAATATATGAGTTCCAACCACCTCTGACACAGTTAGTTACATCACATTAGATGGAAAAGCTACTTTGGAAAGGCACACCAGCGTACATACTTTAATGTCAAGAAATGGAGCTTCTAACATGTGAATGAGATATGGACAAACAACCATAAATATAAGAGATAATTCAAAAACATCACAAGGTGTTTCAAGAGCTACCCATGGTGCTTCCACCAAATAGAAAGATCAGACACATAATCAAAATAGAATCAAGGACAAAACCTTCAAGTAGAAAACGATATAGATACCTGCATCACCATAAAACATAAATCAAGAGGTTAACTCAGGATCTTCTGAAACATGGCATCATTTCAAGAAGAAGAAGCCAGTATGCAGCTTCAGTAGTGTTATTACAAAATAAGGATGGATCGTTCAGATTGTGCATATATTACATAGGACCAAACAAAATAACTATCACAAATAAATTTTCGATCCCATTCATCGATGAGATGCTGGATGAACTTCATGGGGACAAATGCTTCTCAAAATTGGATCTTCTATATGGCTATTATAAAATCAAAGTTAGAGTGGAAGATATAGCAAAAACCACTTTTTTTACTCGTGAAGGCCACTATGAGTTCAAAGTAACTCCCTTAGGTTTGACTAACACTCCAACTACATTTCAAGCCGCAATGAACGAATTGTTCCAGCCATTTTTAAGAAAATTCATACTATTATTTTTTGATGACATCCTCATATATAGCAGAACATGTAGGGATCATCTGGAACACTTAAGTTAAATAATTACCATTTTGGAAGAAAACCAATTCAACGCAAATAGGTCTTAGCGTACCTTTGGAAAAAAAGGAGTGGACTACCTGGGTCATAAGATATCGAAGGAAGGACTCAAAGTCGATCCAAGTAAAAGCAAGAAATCATGGAATGGACCAAACCCAACAACATATCGAAACTAAGGGGATTTCTAGGCCTAAAAGGATACTATCAAATATTTGTGAAGAATTACGCCTATAAAACCTCCCCTCACAAATTTATTGAAGAAAAAAATCCTTCCAATGGAATAGTGAAGCAGAACAATGTTTTGAAAAATTGAAATGCATGATGTCTTCAACACATGTATTATCCATGCCATACATCACAAAACATTTTGTAGTCGAATGCGATGCATCAGGTTTCATACTATGGGCAGTCATTAGAGGAAATTTGAGGCCTAAAATGGGACTCCTAAGGAAAATAATAAAATAATAGTTAAAATAATAAAATAATAGTTAAAACAATAAAATAATAGTTATTAATTTTGGAGGAAGAATGAAAAAAACTACTTTATGTGTTCATATTTTCGACATATCTCCCTGTGCTTTTACTCAAATTCTAAGCGGGAGAGCTCGTTGGATGCGGAATTTAATTCCACATCCAACGAGTACCCACACTGCATACTTTTAATGGACCTTTCTACCCCAAAATAAAGAAATACCTGAAAAAATGTGATGATGGTGTCATCATCACATTTTTTAGGTATTTCTTTTTTTTTGGGGTAGTGGGGTCCATCAAAAGTATGCAATGTTGGTACTCGTTGGATGAAAAATTAAATTCCGCATCCAACGAGCTCTCCTACTTAGAATTTGAGTAAAAGGCATAGGAAGATATGTCGAAAACACGAACAAAAAATAGTTTTCTTTTATGACAAATATGTCAATTCAACCATTATGGTTGACTCGTTTTATTGAAATTCTATTGGTTCTTGAGTTCCAACTCACAAAATTTATTGTTGGCGCATTTTCTTATAAGTCCCATTTTAGACCCCAAATTTCCTCTAATGTTTGATGCAATATGGTCACCCAATAACATTCGAAAGTAGAAAGCTCAACAAGAGAGAAAGTTTGAAGTCCACTTATGATAAAGAGATGCTTTCCATTATACATGCTTTAGAAAAATGGTGAAAATACCTTCTAGGGAGTAGAATACTGACAAGAAAATATGATAACAGTCTTCAATATCTCCTTCAACAACAAAAAATTGTCAACATAACAACATAAGTGGATAGAAAAAATTGTTACCTTTGATTTGGAGATATTACATAAAAGAGGGAAAGAAAATCTAGTTGTCGGTGCTCTATATAGTAAGGAAGAAGTCTAGACATATGCAATTTCAATCATTATTCCAGAGTGCATAGACAAAATATGAAGAGACTATGCTAAAGACCTAAACACTTGCACCTTAATCGAATATCTGAATAGAGGTCCAAAATTTGAGTGGCGAAATGATATCTTGTGGTACAAAGGAAGGATCTATTTAAACCCAAAATCAAGGTTTTAAACTAAGGTGATGATAGAATATCATGATTCACCTGTCGCAGGACATGTAGGTTTTTCCAAGACATATTACAATGCCATACAATCATTCTTGTTGACACAAACCCAGTCGACAGGGTTTCCCTCTCTGTCGACACCCAAACCACCGCGATATCACCGAGCACCGTTCGATACAAGTTTTACTACGTCCAAAAATGCCCACATTGTGGATGATGTCTCAACCGAGATCTTCTAGGAAGAGTTGACAGAACTAAGTTTCCACAGAATGAAGGAGGACCATGTGCATCTACTTCTCACATAACGCTGCATTATTCAACCAATTCAATCATATAACTTATGCATTAACAGAACCATATCATCATTCAACAGATCGCATTATTATACCAGAACTACAGTAACATTTTTATGTGCAAATAGATCTAACAAAATAACATCATTCAAATGAGGGAAACATTGCATCATTTACAGATCCATGTTGCAGATACACATTGCATTCATAATTGAGTCGTAGAAGACAGTAAAAAAGGAAAATAGAAAAGGAAACAATGATTCTTCTCAACTTTCTTCATGTCATATTGACTTCTACACAAAAATATAGATTCTCCAAAGTAGTTCTTTAGTACACATATCAACAGATCTCATTCATGTGTAGATCTTACATAACATGCAAAACTTAGGTCTCCCAGTTCTCCACTAACACTTGCAATTCTACATATACTTATAGGCTTGCACCTTTATATTCATGGTCCACTTAGACAACTTCCTAACTACTTCTTAACTGATTCTACAAAATAATGACCAACATCCACACAATGTGGCCAAAAACTACAAAAGGTGACCAAAAATACATAAAATATTATATTTCCATCTTACGCGCCATCTTCCACTTCCGCGGTGTCTTTGACCTTGCACAGCATCTGCGATGCTGTGCAAGTACCTTAACCCAAAATCACCTTCCAAAAATCCCCCAACATAATCTCATGGCTCGCCCTTGAGCCATGTCAACTAGAGATGGTGTACTCAGTGATATTCTTCTTGAACTCACCGTACTGCTGAGCAATATCGCTAACTTGCTCTTTGACTGTCTCAGCAATATCCTGGCTCCCTATCAAGCCATGCGCTAATGGATTCTCAACCATTTTCTCAGCAACCACCTTTTTTCGTCCTGCATGGCCTACAACATAGAAACTACCTTAAAAAAATTTTGTGCTCCAATATCTTGGAACTCATATAAATGCAAGTTGCGTCATTTCTTCCTTTCCCTTGCCTTCACCGCCCGCTGCTACAATTCCTTCAGCTCCACTAACTTGTATGAATGACATGTGGCATTTCCCTCAATGAATTCTTCAATGTGGCTAGTTTCCCTTCCACTTCTTGCAAATGTGTAGTCATTTGTGCTAATTGTTCATCCTGGACTATGCTACCCCAAGATTACATAGTCGCTTCTATGACCTTCTTTGCTTCCTGCTCCATCTCCTCGAGTTGTGTCACCAAATCCTCTATGGCATTTTTTTGTTCTACTATTTGTTTTGGTGGTGTGTCTCGATGTACCAGAGCATTCAAAATTTTAATTTCATGCTCCAATTGTGTGATGACCATCCCAAGCCGCTACACCTTGGCTTCTACATCCTCATCTGCAACAGTTTCTGGAACTCATTTGCAAACTTGAGAAATTACATTTCCCAACTGCAGTCTACGGTCCCAAAGTTATGCCTTCTCAAGTACTATCGATCTTTCTCCTTTTCCAAATCCTTAATCTCCTTGGCTCTCTTGGCCCTCAACTCCTCTTGTGCCTTCTTTAGTGCTTCAACCTCCCTCCGTACTTCTGCTTCCTTCTCGTGCGATCACAAAAACTGATCGTTGATGCTCTTTTCTCTGTCGGCCAACTCTTGATTGGAGACTCTTTGCATATGTACCAATGCCTATGTAGATTTCATGTTGATGTTGATTGAGAAGTACTAAAAATGATACAAGGAAGCATTCAAATCCTCGTTGCTGGCCTCAATCATAGTCGGGGGAATTTGAACATTCTAAACCCACGTCCTAGTGCTGAGTGAGCCAAAGTCCTACAGAGTCTCTACCTCCGATGCTTTCTTCAAAAATACATTATATAAATAATCAAGGTGCGTTCTTACCTTAGTAAACCCATCTTGCATTGATTTCTTCATTTCTTCAGATTGCATTCGTTATTTCCTTAATACGATGGTTCAACTATGCTTCCATCCCTGGGGCCGTGCTACTTGTCGCACCCTATTCATGTTGCCTCTTTGTTTAGGATTCATTAAATATTTTCTCTACCTTTGAGTCTGTGGGAGTGCACAATGAATCTCGATATGAATCATGGTGACTCTGTTGGTCAGTTGCAGGTACAGGATCAACTGGCGCATCCATTCGTGGGCCCATCGATACTTCTTATAAAATGTTCGGTTCTCTCCATGTGGCAGGAAAATCATCGAAAATTGTCTCTAGATCCTCATCAGATAACTTATATGGGGTTGGAAACCACTTCCTGTCCATGTCACAGCACGCTTGCACATGGATGGTGTGTGTTTCAATTGCAAACCGAGCGATCAGTTAGTTTTTGGTCACAGTTTCCTCAATGAGTTGTGGAAATTTTGTAGCTTTTTCCTGCAGTGGTTCTGAGTAAATATTGAACTGTATTGCATAGTCCTTTAGTCATTCTGATTCCTTTACCCACCAAAGGTTTTCGTAGAGTGTGCCCTTGCATACTTTCACTGCCTCCACCTCCATGCCTTGGTAATCATTTGGCTCCATCCAACCTACTAGCACTATCAAGATCAATAACCACCTATAAGTAAATGGGTGTAGGCCCACCTGGACTTCCAATACATCCTCTATCAACTAGTTCAATAGAAACAATGACCAGTTCATTTGTATGTCTTGTGCACATTGATCTGCACATGCAATAACCCCCGAGTTACATTGGATGGGGTTGTTCTTCCTGACCACTTTTCTACCCAAAATCCTTGCTCTGATCCATACTTCCTCATCATTGATACTGGCGATGCGGTATGACCATAGGTCATGCTGTAAAGCATAGCACTTCTTCAACTTCACTACGATCTTCTTGTCATTATCTTTCCCTCGAAAATACTATGAGGGGTCTAGCCCATCCTTGGGAAGCCCCGTTATCTCTGAAAATCCCCACAGTGTCTACGAATGGCTTGTTTAGCCACAAAATTCCTCCATGGAAGCACGCCAAAAGCTTCTTCATGCATGCATTTTCTTCGTTTAACCGCCCAAAGTTGGACATGCTGATAAATCCAAACAATCCTACTCTGTCGAACCCATGCGCCCAGTCTTATAGAATGTGTACTATTTGGTGGCCTCCGACTGCTACCATCGGTACATATGGGTCCTTCGTAACATCTTGCAGTGCAAGCAGATCATGGTCCTTGTACTTCAATATCGTCAGCAAAGGTGCAATGTCTGTGGCACATGCCATTCCCTATGGTATCTTCAACATCCTCACTTGTTATTTCTAATTCTTGGTGGGTTTCCTGGGCTTCGTATGAGGCCGACAAGGAGGAATATACCCAGGGATGTCTGCAGTGGACACCCCTACATGAGCTGTTGATTCCACAACTCCTGATCTCGATGGACCCATCTATGCAGGTAACTCCTCCTCTTCTCATGCAAATTTTTAGGTCTGCTACTTCTTCTATGGTGGGGAATTAGGCCACTGCACCCTCCTCTTCTCCTTCAACATAGATGATGATCCGACCGACATTCTGTCGACTTCTTCCTTAATTGTTACTGGAGCGACTAGTGAATCCCTCTCACTTGAAATATCAACTGTGAATTTCTCACACAACATACGTCGCGATGCTCAATGGATACTTGACCTTACTTTTCTCTACAACTCACCCTAATTCAACTATACTCGCTGCAATACTTTTTTGAAACTCAACCCAACAATTCACACTTTGCACAACGATGCCTTTCGACCACATCCAACCCCTTTTTATAGCGTCAATTCGATCACATACCCATCATGCCCAAATCAATGCAATCCTCTTTTCCTCATCATGACCAAATCATGAATTAACTACTTGAATCTGTCATCGATCCTATCAATCCAACAGTCAGATCCACCAGTAATACGTGTCTCTTCAAGAAGCATTGTCAGTTAATTAATTTAAGTATATTTATTTATTGTTGATTTGAATCTGTGCATAGCCCTATGGCTATCACAACATGAATTCCTAACCATGATACTAAATCCTACTATTGCGAACCCACTTCCTCCTAGCGTGCCATCCTCCTAACTATCATCACATGCAAAAAAAAAAAAAAGTCATCGTGCAATGCCTTAAGCATCACGCGGTTCTGGGCCCATCCTGTAGGGCTTCATCCTCATACCATTCATCAAATTTGGTAGCATTGCACCATCTAAATGTTGTAGTTGAACTGCACCTCTAGGAGTAATGGGATTAATGATATATGCACCTAACCAATGCATCTGTAACTTACCTGGATTGTTCACAAACTTGCTATCATATAACAGTACCAAGTCTCCTTGCTGAAATTGTTTGTTCTTAATATCCCGATCATGCCAAGACTTCTGTCAATCCTTCTCAACACATTGGTGAAAACTTGGTATGAGGCAATCCTCCTCAAGCTACACCATCTGTGCCAAATGTTATTCTAATTCTGCTTCATTATCCATGCCTGTTGTGGTAGCTATGTGCAAACTTGAAATGATGTACTCCATAGGCATGCCCTCCTTTTTCCCGTACACCAATTTGAATGGTATTTGTCTTGTCAATATTTTACAAGTGGTGTGATATGCCTACAAGATAGCTAGAATCTTCAAATCCTAGTCATCACAGTTTGCGTTACATAGTTTTGTAAGCGCATGCTCCAACACTTTGTTGAATGCTTCCACTATCCCATTTTCCTGTGGATGATATGAGGTACGTTTTTTATGTTATATACGCAACTCCTCTATTAATGTGTTGACTGTGCGATTGATGAAGTGAATCCCTTGGTTGTTCATTAGTATCCTTGGGTACCCAAACTGAGAAATAATGTTGTCAAACAAGAACCTCACTGTTGTCGTAGCGGTGCAATCCACAACAGGTGCAGCCTACGCCCACCTTGTCAAATAGTTTGTCACTATGATAATGTACTGAGCACTAGTTCGCTTCCTAGGAGGGTTAATTGGTCCCACAAAGTCCGTATCCCATTTATCAAATGGATGTAATGTCACTTGAGGTACTAGTGACATCTCCTCTCTTCGTGATGGTTTTCCAGTACTTTGACAAAGATCACAGGTCCACGCATAGTCCGTCGCATCACTATGTAGAGTGGACCACCAAAGCCCTACGTGAAGAACCTTCCTAGAAGTAGCTCATCCTCCATAGTGTCCTCTAACAATTCCTATATCTTCCTCTACTAGTATCTTCCCTTGTTCATGTTGTAGGACACATCGCTGCAAGATATCATCTACTCCTAGTTTATAGAGTTGTACAAAAATCAACTGAAAATATATTGCCTTAATGACCAACTACTTCTTTTGGCTTGTAGTTAGTTCTTCTTGTGCAGTTCGCATCGCCAAGAAATGAACTATGTGTTCATAGTAGTCATCCACCATATCGACTCTGAATAATTATGCATTAGGAAACCCGTATTCAATGTTTGTGCAGTTCGCGTCGCCAAGAAATGAACTATGTGTTCATAGTAGTCATCCACCATATCGACTCTGAATAATTATGCATTAGGAAACCCGTATTCAATGTTTGTTGGTTCCTCACCTGTCTTAATCCACGATAAGTGATCTGGGCCCACATTTAAGCAATCTGGCTTCACAATGATATCAAAATCAAAGTCCTGAAAGAGAAGTAGCCAGCAACATATCTCCCCATGAACACAGGATTATTGACCAGGTATTTCAATGTAGAATGGTTTGTAAACATATTTAAATGACCTCCCAATAGCAGGGATAATTTTAGGGGCGAATTTTAGCCCAGTGGGCTATTTTTCCAAGTTTTTCTCCCAAAAAACATTCGCCATTTTGCATTTTTTGAAGCCCTGTTTCGCCCAATTTTGATGGGGTAAAATGTTTTCACCCTAAAAATCATCTAATTATTATATAAACGATATAAAATCCTTGCAAATTAAAATATTTTTTGAAAAATATCTTCAATCATTTTATAGTTGGCGTTTTAAGAATTGGTAATATTCACCAACATTTATACACTTTTAAATAAGTATGGTTCCTTAAAATCATCCCTGCCCAATAGGTAATGCCTAAACTTTTATAGTGCATATACCATCTACAGACCTTCCCTCTCTATGGTAGTGTAATTTTTCTTTGCAGATGACAGTTTTCGACTAGAGAAAGCAATCGAGTGATCTAAGTCTCCTTCCCCTGGCTAGGCCAGCACCACTCCCATCGTAACTGATGATGCATCCACATGTACATGGAATTCCTTATTCCAATCAAGGAAAACTGATATTGGTGCAGACTCCATATTCACCTTTAGTGTCTCAAAACTGTACTGAAACTCCAGAATCCATACGAAGAGCGCATCCTTCTTCAGTAACCGCTCCATAGGAGCTATAATTGCTGCATACGCACAGATGAAATTGCAATAGTATCTGGTATGTCCCAATGTGGATCTTAATTGTTTCACATTTGTTGGTGGTGGCAAGCTCAAAATAAGCACAATCTTTACAGGATCCACCAACAATCCCTGCTTGCACACAATGTGTCAAAATAGCATCCCAAATGGTGCGCAGAAAATACACTTCTTTGAGTTCAGTGCAATCTAATGTTGTCGAAATCACTCTAGCATCAGTCACAGGTTTTCCAAGTGATCCATGATCAATCCATACACTGTCAAGTCATCTATGTAAACTTCTAGAAACTTCTAAATAAAACACTTGAATGCGTCGACAACAACGTGGGAATATACTGCAGGGGAGCTCTTTAGCCCAAATGGGATCATTGTGTACTGGGACATCCTTTAGAAAACATCATGGATGTGCTGCAATGCCTCATGAATAGTTGGATCGACATCCCCAAACTTAAAGTGTGAGTAAAACAAACCATCAACTCTTCCCATGTAGTAATTTCTCTGTTCAATTCGGCTGATACATACCACGATTGTAGCATCTCATACAATGTGTAAAAAAAGGAATGGACCCACTCATCCTTTGGTCATGATGCCCATAAGATATGAAAATCAATCAAATGATCACAAGGGATATTCTTCCCACCGTACCTTTCAGTGCGGTACTCTTCCGCATTAGCGAACCGAACTATCATCAATATTCTACACTGCAACCCAGACCATTGATCAACATTTGATGGCTCACCCACCAATGTGCTAGAGTAGCCTTCATCACATCATCCAATGCTAGCAACCACTATGGTTCTGACACATTTTCTTCAAATTCAACTAGAAATTTAGATAACTTAGGAATCCCTTCATATATCGGAAGCTCAACAATATCAGTCGCAACTTGGCATAACGACTGTTGGATCAAGCAACACTTCCTAACTGACACCTGATGCATGCAATTTTGTCAGTAATCTAGTGCATCATCAGAGTCAGAAGACCCAGAGCTAGAGCTCCCCCAATCAAGCTCACCTTCTACTGTCAATGGATGTAATACTCCGAGATGTTATATGCATGATCCCAACCTTTTGTAGCTTCATCCCTCACCGTTTCAACATACCTTCTCCCTTCCACTAGATCCATCAGAGTGATGATCCTAATGTCATGGTTTTAGAAATTCATATCACGCTTCTTAAAGTTGCTCAACCCCATACTATCATTGTACCATCCAATCCCCAACAATTCGGGATAGGAACTTCCTCCATCAACAACCTCAATGACATCAAAATCTGCATAAGTTTTCATACCTTTGATTTCTACCGCAAGGTGTGGAACCCACCCAATTAGCATTACCCTGGCTTGGTTAGCTAGTCTGAGCTGTACAGGGTACCAATCCAATCTGAATATTCATGCACATCTCTTTTCCCATCTTTCTTTTATGTAAATAATTCACTACAGACTCTTTATGTCCCTTAGTTGGGCGATGCAATAGACTCTCATTATCAACGAGACAATTAGGATCTCTTTCCAACAACAAACAACTTTCAAGAAAATTATGGAAGGTACCATGCTATCGCGATTGTCATGCTACTAATGTTAAATCAAAAGTAGTCAGCATTTCATATATAGGTAACTTACAGAGATTTTTTCCTATCGCATCAAGTGCTTCAAAAAATGTGTCTCTTTCAGTATCAACATCAAACTGCACCTTCTTCTTTGTGGTGAACCGAATTTTTGGATGTGGGATATCATCTTCCATTGTCTCTCCTCCTTAAGTAATGACCACGATGTCAACATCTTGTGTTCTTGGTTCTGCTAAAATCATTGCAATAGTCAGTACCTGATTCTTGTTCATCGGTGGATTTACAGGCTGATTCATGTTCTAATTCACATGCTGATTCTAGTTCTGAAGATGATTCAGGTTCGATAATTGATTCTGATTCTGCAACTAATTCTGATTCTAGTTCTATAACTAAGGCACATTCCATGCCAGCCACTTTGCGATCAGGTGTGGAAAATTCTCAACAGTCATTAGAGGAATTTTGGGGTCTAAAATGGGCCTCCTAAGGAAAATAATAAAATAATAGTTAAAATAATAAAATAATATTGATTAATTTTGGAGGAAGAAAGAAAAAAACTACTTTTTGTGTTCGTATTTTCGACATATCTCCCTGTGTTTTTACTCAAATTTCGATCGGGAGAGCTCGTTGTATGTGGAATTTGATTCCACATACAACGCGTACCCACACTTCATACTTTTGACGGACCCTGCTACCCCAAAAACAAGAAATACCTGAAAAATGTGATGATGACATCATCATCACGTTTTTTCAGGTATTTCTTGTTTTTGGGGTAGAGGGGTCTGTCAAAAGTATGCAGTGTGGGTACTCATTGGATGCGGAATCAAATTCCGCATCCAACGAGCTCTCCCAATTGAAATTTGAGTAAAAACACAATGAGATATGTCAAAAATACGAACAAAAAAAGTAGTTTTTTTTAATGACAAATATGTCAATTCAACCATTATGGTTGACTTATTTTATTGAAATTCTATTGGTTCTTGAATTCCAACTCACAAAAAATTATTTTGGCACGTTTTCTTATAAGGCCCATTTTAGACCCCAAATTTCCTCTAATGGTGATGGATAGTAATACAATACGTACACTATTCTTGCAATTGCAAGAAATATCTCTGATAGTGTCCCAATACTCCAGAATACTTCGTGAAATCCTCCTTGCTGTTGATACTGTGGTTGATTAAATTACTGCTGTGGGGGATTCAAATTCTGTTGAACATACTGTTGTGGCTGACTATATTGTGGTTGATGTGGATCCATCTGCATCTGATTATACTTTGGTTATGGCCCAAACTGATGTTGTAACTATGACGGCAGAACAAACTGCATCTGCAGTAGAAAATGTGGTTAAGGTGGTGGTTGTACCACCTACTATTGTGGTTGTTGTGCCGTGTGATGATCCTCTCCCTTCACATAGTATGAGTCGTATGTTCTCTCTTGGATTATGTCATATGCATGGAATTCCTTATCTTCATGTCTGAGAGATTGACATAATGTGCAGTTTAGGTTCGTCGGCTTCATCACCATCTTCTGCATATACCCGCACTCTTCATTTTGATGCCCGTAAACTTGACAAATTCGACACCATGGCACACTAACACAAGTCAGTGGGTTCGATGCTCCGGACAACAGGTAGTTTTGGATATCTAGACAATTATCTTTATTATGTTGATCTACGCGACATCGAGTACAATAGAAATATTTGTGATGTTCCTTTCATTTTTTAATATCTTGTAATTTTAGCATCAAGCTCGCCAACTACATCTGGATTTGACTCATTCCAATCACATTCTTACTAACTAGTGAATCTTCCATCTTCATGGCAATCTCTAGAGCCTTTCTCTATGTCATGATATTTTGTTGCATCAACGATAGTCTGATATGAGTTAGTAATGCCGCAATGAACCATTCCTTATGTTGGATATCGCTCATCTCAAAGCTAACTCTTGCCATTAGTGTCTTGAATCTTTGATCAAACTCACAAAATGTTTCATCGGGATACTGCTTAATCTCCTCTAGTTTAGTAATGTACTGTGGCTCTAATTTTGGTTTTCTAAACTCTTCAATTAGTCCTTTTCTGACTTCATCCAATCTTTTCGATGGGGCCCCCGTAGGAACTTGTACAAATTTCATGAACCAAAACAACATGAGACCTCGAAGGGTCGTCTTCAATTGACCTTTCTTAACCTCATCATCTTTCATTTGTTTAACAATCCATATTGATTCACATAAGAACCAATATTGTTCGGGATCCTTGGTCCCATTTCCATGAAATAGGGGTAACTTTGTGTCGTCGCTCGCCATCTTGGTCCTTCTTCCTATAGTCACTGATCCACTATTATTATAATTTTGTTGGCATGTATGAAACGGTGGTGTCAAACTCATTTTCCTTCATGAGTGTGGAGCAGTACATAGAGGTGTGGTTATATTATCACTCTAGGTCATCCTTCTCTCTGGCTCAAGCATAGTCTGGTTGTCTCCTTCACCACCGTAGGGTATTTTTGTCTCATGCGGTATTCCTTCATGAACTTGCATTTTAGTTGTCAACAAGACTCTCTCCTGTCCTCTGCCTGCCTCTTCTCTTGCCAAAACCTTGCTCCTCCTCTCGTAAGACCACTTCCTTCCTCAGCTTCCCTCACAGTTCCATCGTAACTTTCATCCATCTACCCTGTATCATTCCATCCAACCCTCATCTCCACGATACCCACAGCTTACACACACCAGAATATTACTACTCTAGGTACATCTTTAGTATGCCCTTTTCGTAGATTAGCATCTTAATGGACAATTTCAGAGACAACAGGAACCTACCTCTTGGTCCGTTGAAAAAATCCCTTTTTGCTTCGTTATATCATTTAGTTGTATCGAATGCGAACTCTATGATATATCCTTCCAATATATTTTTGATTTAGAATTCAACCGCTCTTGATGCTTTTTTAGCTATTGCTTGCAACTTATGGATCAATTACGGGGTCCAGAAAATTGATTCACCTCCTTGAAATTTTGTCTTGCGATAGGTCAATTGCGCCAACCACTCATATAGGATTATCGGGAACTCAGAGAAAAAGTACTCATGAGGACTGCCATGCATATACTCTACCAGCCACTTATCTGTCGTTAGTCCAGGGTTCTGATTTTCTTTCTCAGCAAATTCCCTTATTTCTAGTCAAATCAATCTTGTATCTTCGGTCTCGTCAAATTCCACAACATGTCCTCCCTTGTCTTCAAACTAAGGTCCTCAGAATGGAACCATTTGTTGACAAAAACCCAGTCGAAAGGGGTTCCCTCTCTGTCGACACCCAAACCACCACGATCTCCCTAAGCACCATCCCAGATAGGTTTTACCCCGTCTGAAAACACTCGCAGAGCGGATGAAGTCTCACCTGAGATGTTCGAGGTAGAAATGACGGAACCAAGTTTCTAGAGAATGAATGAGGACCATGTGCATCTACTTCTCACTTAACTCAACATTATTCAACCAATCTAATCATCTAACTTATGCAGTAATGGAGCTATATCATCATTTAATAGATCGCATGATTATACCAGAACTGTAGTAACATCTTAATGCATAAGAAGATCTAACAGAATAATATAATTCAAAGCAGGGAAACATTGCATCATTTACATATCGATGTCATAGATACACATTGCATTCATAATTGAGTCATAGAAGACAATAAAACAGGAAAAGAGAAAAGGACACAATGATTCTTCTCAACTTCCATCATGTCATATTAACTTCCACACAAAACTCCAGATTCTCCAAAACAATTCTTCAGTACACAAATCAACAGATCTCAATTCATGTACAAATCTTACATAACATGCACAAATTAGCTCTCTCGGTTCTCCACTAACACTTGCAATTCTACATATAATTATAGGCTTGGGCCTTTACATTCATGGTCCACTTAAACAACTGACTAACTACTTATTAACTGATTCTACAAAATAATGACCAATATCGACACAATGTGGTCCAAAACTACAAAAGATGACCAAAAATACATAACATATTCTATTTCCATCTTGTGCAGTGTCTTTGACATTGCACAGCATTTGCGATGCTGTGCAACTACCTTAACCCAAAACCGCTTGCCAACAATTCTATTGGAAAGGAATGCATAAAGACATTCAAAAATATGTGGTCAAGTGTGACACATGTTAAATGAATAAAAGTGAAAATGGCACGAATCTAGGTCTGCTCCACCCACTACACATTCCAAATAAAAAGTGGGAGGAAAATTCTATGGATTTTATTGCATGGTTACCACCATTATCAAATGGTAAGGATAAAATCCTTGCGGTAGTAGATCGGTTAACAAAATATGCAAATTTTATGGGCTTTCAGAAAAATGACTCCGCTAAGTAAATCGCTGAAGTGTTGTGTAAAAATATTTACAAGTTACATGTTTTTCCGAAGATTATAATGGGCGATAGAGACACAAAATTCACAAACAATTTTTTGAAACAATTCTCCAAGAAAATAGGGATCAATTGTAATATGAGCCCAGCTTATCACCCATAGATAGATGGGAAAATAGAAGTGGTCAACAAATTTCTAGAAACCTATCTCTATAATTTCGTCACAGACAAACATAACAAATGGTTACAATGGTTACACCTGGAAGAGTGGTGGTATAATGTTACGTATCACACATCGACTAACATGGCTCCATTTAAAGCACTATATAGTTATGAACCAACCAGGTGGAAGGAAAGAATTCAAGGAAGCATAAAAGTACCCGCCATAAAAGATCAACTATAAGACAACCAACAAATCATGAAAACACTCAAAGATAATTTAAGTATGGCACAAAATCGTATGAAACAACAAGCATACCAACATAGAACTGAGAGAGAGTTTGAATTAGGATATTGGGTATTTGTAAGACTTCAACCATACAAAAAATTATCACTAAAACAACAAGGAAAGAAAAAACTAGCACCTAAGTTCTATCGTCCATACCAAATTATACAGAATATTAGTCGTGTAGCATACAAGTTAAAGTTACAAGAGACAAGTTGAATTCACAACGTCTTCCATGTATCAAATCTAAAAATTTCTTGGGTCAACATCAATCAGTTCAAAGAACACTTCTCGCTCTGGATGAAGAAAGGAAACCTATCTTATAACCAGAAGCTATCATCAACTTCAGAGAATGGAGATTACGCATTAGAATGATCAAGGAATACCTCATAAAATGGAAGAATTTACCAGAAGAAGATGCATCATGGGAAACAGAGAAATTTTTTCAGCATTATCCGTCATTACCTTGATTTGAGGACAAAGCAATTTAAAAGGAGAAGGCAATGTTATAAATGTTGAATTTATAACACCAAACTAGGTTAATCTAGGATATTTTTTAGTAATTAATGTAATTAAATTCAAGAGGTGACTTGAAAAGTCACCTCCCTTCCCCAATTAGGGTATAAATTACTCGGGGCCCCTTCTTAGGTAATTATCTCCTACATTATTTTATATACATTTTTTTACATTACGTTCCTTTTTTACTTCTTTTTCTTCCATGATAACTTAAAATTTCTCATATTTGGTCATATCTCACTTAAAAACACTATGGTGACCAACTTTTTTGGTTGTTTAGGCATTTATTTCACATGGTGACCAACGTTTTTTGGTTGCATGGTCACTAATTACCCAATTTTATACTACTGATACTTCTCTTTTTGGTGTCATGATACTCCTGGATCTTCTCTTCCATCTCTACATCATATTGAATTAATATCATGGATATTTTTACCCTAGCTTCCTTCTTCTAGGAGGTTGTAGTCACCTATGATTTCTACCTATTGTCTAGTAGTAGAATCTTCTTAATACCCTATCATTTCTCTAAATTTTCAATTCTATCCAATTCATTATTGGGTTGATGGATATACTCAACTAACTTCACCATTTTGCTTTTTTCATATATGACCTTTTAAGGGTCATCTATCCACTTCATCACTAATGGGATATTGAGGCTCTTACCAAATCCTCATCTAACTTTCAAGTTCCTTAATTTTAGAATAAAGGGAACAACCTCTTTGGGAAGTTTGAAGGTAATGGGGCACTTATTTTTGAAAAAATGGATATAGTCTGAATGAAATCTCTTCCTTATATATTTTAGGGAGAATGGTATTGTTGTAAGGACAACGTGAAATTGGTATGGTTTAGTCTCTTACCCATAAATTGTTATTTCTGTGTAATTTTGATTTAAAAACCAATCACCATCCAATGTATCTAGGATTAGCTATAGTAACTTCTTCCATTATATAAACATTATAGGTGGTAAACTCCCATGAAGTAGAGTAAAAACAACATACAATATCTTATTTGCAAAGTCTTTGAATCCTACAATATTAGGTTTTGTTTTTCCAATTGAAGGTCTTTAGCCTAAAAGGGACTAGCTTGATGATACAATATGAGGTACACTAGGTATCATTGATACCTAAATCATTTCATAGCATGATAATTGGAAAGTTGATCATGGATTATATCAGCTAAGAACTAGATAAGATAATATTTGGTCATTTGGATCAATGACAAAGGGAAAATGGTTGAGAAGAAACCTAATATTATGTCATCCACCACTCTGTCATGGTCATATTTTAATATCCAACGCACCATAGCCATTGCATGTTTGGTGATTTTTGGAAAAATATTGGTGTCTCTCTTGTACTGTGCTTATGTATTTTATATTTGGATCTTCTTTATGTTATTTCTATGTGATCATGTTTTTCTAACATTATCATATTTTGAAACCATTACCACAAGCAATATGCTTCATATTCTTTCCTATGCAATATTTGGAACTCAATTTGGAGTCTTCAAGCTTCATATATAACAATTTCACCTAGAAAACTTGTTTGAGACTAGTTTTTGGACTAGTTAAAAACCCTAAATTTCACAAACCATAAATTAAAACTTATAAAGAAATAAAACTTGATATTTTTACTGAATGTAATTCACTTTATTTTCTAGAACGCACCTCAAAATTTCACCATCTTGAATAGGACCCACAAAAATTTATAGTGAGAATGGTTTCAAAACCAAATGCTATGTAAAAAATTTCCAAAATAGAATAAAAATAGAAAGAAAGAATAACACAATTCCTTGAAAATTAAATAAAAAGATGAATAAAAGTCATCTTTAATAGGTAAATTACCTTATTATAAATGTGTAAATTAAACAAGGAAAAATGAGATCATCATAAAACTAGGTCTCCTTGATGTCTGTATGAGAAAGGTTATACTTATAATTAAGGTCCTAATTAACCAATAAAAACAATACTAATATGAAAAAAAAAATTATTTACTTCCTATTATATAAAACTATTATCTTACTATAATCAATCAATACAATTAAAAAAATAACCCTTTAAACATATGTATATTCCCTAATCGTCATTATGATGCAATATCTAAACAAAGAAACTTTCTTAGGAATCATCTTCATTATTAATGCATTCAAAGTACAACCTTAAACTTAATTAATGCATCTTTTAATACAATTGAATTTTGTATAAAGACAAAAGATATGTTATTTCTAGAATTTATAACCTAGATAATATTGGAAAAGGGAATTTTATGTATCGTAGTATCATGTAATTTTAAGTAAGATCACCATGCATCCAATGCATTTGTATAAATGTATAACACCATATTTTTAGTGCCTTTATAAACTTGTAGCACATTGGTCATATTATATTTACTTAAAATAGGTGCACCAATGAGTTCTACGAATGTGTTCTACACATTTTTAATGAAAACAACTACATTTAAATATTATTGACTATCATTTATTATTGTATAGATATATGTGCCTAGTGAAATTTGTGGATGAAATAGAACATATATAGTTATAGCAATAGTAGGTCAACTCATATACTTTTGTACGCGTGTTTTTTTTGTTGTTGGTAAAGTGGTGGAACCCTTTTGACTAGTAGGTTTTCCATTGGTTAAGTTACCACAAACCAGGGGTATTTAAGTCGTCAAAATCACCTGGGGATCGCCCTCGGTCTAGACCAATCCAACCCTTTACATGGTTAGAGTTTTTGGTATCCGTGAGATTAGAATTGATGACCTTTCAACTTAGGGAGCGTTTTAACCATATTTCACCACCAACTATTCTACACCTCACAAATTAATTTCGTATGTGTGTTACGTATTTGGTAGAGGGGAGATATTTACACCCTCATCTTATTAAAAATAAACAAGGGAAAATTTTCTCTACTGATTTTATGAGAAAGATAACTTCCTCTACTCGTTTGTTATTATTTTATTTCAGTGTTGTATTTCTTTGAACTATTGTTGCAACATGTTTTAAGGGAGATTGAAATATATATACTTTATATTTTGGGAAGTTTTTAATGATTAAAAATAAATTAAACGATCTCCCTCTAAGGACAATGAGTGATGTGTGTATGTGATTATGGGGAAACTGCTTCCCAAGTGGGGCTAGACATAATGCCTACGTATCTGAACAAGTTAAGAGGTTCCAAAGCTATTAGATAATGAGGATGATCGTGTCCTTAATCATATACATTATCCATATGTATCAATGCATTGGTGATGATGTGAGAGCATCATATTTACTTAAGATGGGTCATCATATGAGAGAGGTAATATTATTTAATGAACATGTAATTGATCATAGGTTTTTTTTTAAATTATCTATTTTTTGTCCTTTGTTATTTCGTAAATGTTAGCCAACATGTTTGTGATGGATCTCTTCAAGCTAATACATAGATGGATGAGTCCAATAAGTTTAGACCTTATGAGCATAAACACATCATGCCATAGTGACCCTATCATATATTTTGTTAGGATATCTCATATTAGATATATAAATGTTGTCTAGTTATGGAATGAATCCCCTATGACAATGTGGGACCTCAATAGTGTGTGTGCGCGCTTGCGTGCGCATGTGCGTGTGTGTCACTTCGCCATGATATGAAATTATTGGTGTCTCATATTTTTAGTTTTTTTATTTGGGTGAATATAAAGAGAGAAAAAAGGGCACGAGTTGTGTAATGTTCTCATTCATGTTATTCATATAATTCATCTTCAAATGACAATATGTCATAGCATAGTCCTCCTTCGGCAATGGTGTCTCCCAATACTTCACATGTTCCTCCATATGAACCTCCATATTCTTATTGAGACCCTAATTTTGAATATTTAAATTTTGAAGACACCACATTTATGCCAATGGGAAGGATAGGGTGGTACAACAACATGTAAAATTTTGGCATATAGATCTAGGCACATAAACAAGATAGATATAATATGAAAATTAAATCAACAATCAACTAATAATGTAACATATGAGATATAATAGACTATTACACAAAAACTAGAACCGGTAAGAAGAAAATAATGATGTATTTCATTAACTGTAATGAATGGAGGTGAATATAATATATAGGAATTAAATTTGAATCACATTATGGGGGATATAAAAATTATTTATTTATTTCTTGGATACTATTCAGGATTAACTAGAGACCAATACCCTTAGTTAGCCATGAACACTCATCTTGACTGAGTTTAATTGGCCTTGTGACTCACTCAACACTAATTCTAACAAACAAAGTGCATGTAAATCCCTAAAATTTATCAACTAGGGTGTTATTGACTTAAATAGAGCACTATTGATAGTATATGGTTAGTTATAGTTAGTTAGTTTCTGTTAGGACGTACATTAGTGGAGCACATCTAGTCCTTAACCAACAATTAACTGAATCACACCTAACATCAAGGAGAATTCCCTCAAATTAAGGAATTCACCCACAAATATAGGAAACCAACTCATGGTTGTCTTAGGTGATTAATTTTTATGACGTTTGGCCTACTGGAGTTATTTGTTCAATACCTAGGTATCCATGTAGAGAGTTATTAGTTTCTTTAACACCTTTCTATAATCCTAACTAGGTGAAAAAATAAAAAAATAAAAAATGGGTCCTAACAATTTGTAGGCATATTAGGGATCATGCACACACTATTCTCTATAACTTGGGTAAAAGGGAAAAAATTCATGGGGAAAACACCCCATGAAAGAGAATGTAAAAGATTAATCTACCCATAAAGTTTTGTGTTGAAATTGGTGATTAGTAGGAGAAAAATTTAAACCTCCCGACTCTGAAGAAAAATACTATAGGTATTATTCAATGAGAATATGATTCGGGACTAGTTATCCAATGTATTCTTCAAAAAAAACTTTATTTGCGAAAATTTCTCTAAAGTGTTATGATTCAAGAATGCATAGAGAACTATTGAAACTGCATACATGCAGTTGGATTTATTCTTGTGATCCTTTTATTCCTTTTCCTAAAACAAATTCTACCTAAAATATTCTTCTGTATGTGGTATTTTATTGTAGCAATGAAACCATGTGTTTTCTTCTTCATTCTTTCCATCATTGGATTCAAAATATTCATGAGAAATATTTGGTTTTTTCTCCTTTTTCCATTTATATCGTAGATTTTCTTTCTTGCACCCTTTTTCTGCTCATTGGCTACAAGTACATGCACTATTTGGAGGCCCATTTGTGAGATATTATATTTATTTTAAG
The DNA here is from genome assembly GCA_001517045.1 of Pseudotsuga menziesii. Taxonomy (NCBI): domain Eukaryota; kingdom Viridiplantae; phylum Streptophyta; class Pinopsida; order Pinales; family Pinaceae; genus Pseudotsuga; species Pseudotsuga menziesii. The sequence continues at coordinate 96,300 of LPNX010552688.1, forward strand.
GGATAAAGGTAGAAAATTCTTCCAAAGAATGCATTTTGTAGGAATATCCAAGAGCCAATTTAGTAGAATGGAAAGAAGAATCCAAGATACTATAATCAAAACTCAATTTGGAGAGAAACAATTTGTAGATCACCTCTTCTTCTGGTTTTGTAAAAGGTTCTTCCTTCGCTAAGTGGTAGATCATGGATGTCCATATGTCCTCATAATCCGTATTTTTTGAATCTTTTAGGGCCTCTTTCATACTCTAAATGTATGTGAATATGCCCTCGTAGAACATATGTTGTGATTTTTATTGGGCCTCCTTTAATAATATTGGATCTAGCATATTAGCTATGTAGAAACCGAGCTAGGGAGATAGGAGATCCATTGTTTTAAATGATCTCTTTGATGGATACAAAATCCTAGTTGTGAAAGAACTCCTTTAACCTACAAAAGCGTGATCCCTAAAAAAAATCACTAAAACATCGACTAATTTAGTACACCTATAGATTTGATACCATGTAAACATTGAGCATATATATCTAGGCACATAAAAAATAGAGATATATTGTGAAAAGTAAATCAACAATCAACTAATCATGAAACATATGATATATCATAGATCCTTACATAAAAACTAGAACATATAATAAGGAAAAAGTGACATCTTTCATTAATTGTAATGAATAGAGGTGAACACAATTAATGGAAATGAAACTTGAATTAGGTCACAATTCTATTAAAAATTCTCTTATAGTGCTTATAGACTAGAATTTATTAACTAGACCTAAATACCCTTACTTATTCACGCAGACTCGTCTAGATTGAGTTTCTGACCGTATGACTTTTTTAGCACTAGTTTTAATTAAGGAAGTTCATTCAAATCCCTAAAATCTCTCAATTAGAATGATACTCACTGAATTGTATCACTAATTATATTGGAGAATTATTTAGGTTCAATTAGGGCATATATTAGTGAAGTGAATCTAGTACTTAACTAACAACTAACTGAATCAAAACTAAAGTCAAAGAGAAGTCCCTGAAATCAGCTAAATAACCCCCAAATCAAAGAAGGCACCCCCAAATCTAGGAAACAATTCATGGTTGACTCAAATGATCAATTTGGATGAGGTTTTTCCTAATGGATTCATGATGTCCATGTCTAGATAGATAGGTATATGGTTATTTTCTCTAACAAAAAAAAATCACCACTCAAAGTTGTGCCATGCATCATAGAGTTAATTACGACTAGTGAAGAACACTGGACCTTGAGACTAAGAAAGAATCGAACAATAGATAAGATCCTAGGAAACACAAGAATAGGTGGTGGAATAAGGAAGATACTTGGTTGAAGTAGAGGGATATTAAGTCCTAGTATTATGAGTTAATCAAGCTAGGACAAGAAATACAACAATGAATCTATTGAGTTTTGAATGTACCATCCAACCTTTGGGAAAGCGACTATATATTGTAAAGGATTATTCTTGAGTAGGGTTGTTAATTATTGGTTGTTTGGTTTATTTTTTTTGGTGTTACTAAACATATTGATTTCCTAAATGTGCATTGAGTCAAGAGCCTAGTGACTTTTGCTTACATTATATAAATTGAGTAGTTTCCAATGTATTATATCATACCTAATATCAATGGAAGCAAGACTCTTTCAAAAATTTTGTTTGTTCTCTTCTTTTATGGTGATGATGTTTCATCCTCTTATTATATGTTTGTGCTAAGGAATGGATGTGATTTGATCTCATTCATGTTGAATTTTTAAGTAGGATTGTAGAGTGTAATGTAATGGTTTCATTTTCCTTTAATTGCATGAATTGGAGTTACGATGTTTTGATTAATTGTTGATGAATCTCATATTTGTTGACATAAGTTATATTCATGATATACATGTTATATGGGTCCCAAATGACCTTTATTCTTGGTATAATGATTTGAGTGAGAGCCTCCCCTTCCCATGGATTGAATATATTATCTCTTAGACTATAGAAGATTCATTATAAGTAAAACACCATGTAGAGGAGATTTTGTGGAGGTGTTATAGTGTAACAAGATGGGTAAATTTTAAAGAGAAAAACCACTATAGCATTCTCCATTCATAGTATAGGTTTTAGTAGTGGTTTTAATGGATTTCTTGCATAACATAAAATTTTTGGGTAGGTGAAGGTTCAAGTGGAAGTTTTTGTCCATTGATTTTTCACATGATATGTGTTAAATTTAATGAAGAAAATGATCTTTAGGCCCACATGAATTCAGTGAGAAAAGAAGCTTGAATAAGAGAGAGAAGAATTCAATAAAGATTTATCAATAATTCATGGAAAGATAAAAACACACGAGATCAATAATTGGAATAATAACATTACATCCATTAATCAGTATGAAATATGCAATACATTGGTGTTACAAATAGAAGATTTTGAATACCTAAGTAGGATTTGAATATACCAACCTAGATTGACTTCAGAGCTAACTCAATGTGGGAGAATATACACTAGAGATCACTTATGAAACTTTGGATCACTGAATGAATTCACAACCCCTTAACTGACTATTTTAGGTGAACAAAGGAACCCTACTTTCCTCAAATAATGCAAAGTGGAGCTAGGATGACTAATAGTGATATAACTGATGGGAATTAGAGCATCACTGAACATAACTGAATGCCTACTAGGGTCAATTACTGAAGGATATTGGTGGCACTTAGAGTGGGTTCCTAAATTATAGGGATTAGTCCCTAGAGCTCCTAAACTCATGAAAATAGGCACAATGAGTGGTAGGTGGCTCTCAGTTGCATCCCCCATGCACTAGTTAAGTGAAAATAATATCCTAAGATAGGGAAATACAATTAGACTATTTTGGTAAAAGGGAGTATTAATTAGTAATTATAACACCCCCCATTAATCCTAAGGACAACCTGGGCCCTGGAAACTAAGACCAATGGTCACCCTTTACATTATTCATCCATGTAAAGTGAGGAAAAAGGAAAAAGAACATGGGGAAAATCCTTTCTAAAAAATGGGAATGAAAGGTAAACAAAAAATTCTTTCCAAACTAAATGACTATTTTTGGAGGAATCTTCCTCTTTGGAAGAACATGAATCGTCTCAACTGAATCAAGAACATAGACAACTATAAGATGGAAACTAGAACCATATAGGGAAACTGAGGTAAATTGATGAGAAATAAAAAATTATTGAGAATTTGAATCATGTGAGGTAAACCCAAACAACTGAGATGTTGTAGCCTTGAACATTGAACCATTTGAGGTAAAACCATCTCTAGGTGTGAGAAGAAAGTTTCCAAGCAAATGCAGGATGTCTCCAATTTCATTATCAATACAACGAAGTGTGCATGTGATCATGTAGGAAGGAAGAGGAGGCCTAACACTATAGAGAGGGAATTCTTGAGATCCATAATCTTATATAGCTTCCAATATCCAATGGATCACTATCAAGCACATCATTAAACTCATGAGAAGAAACTAACATTAGAGGAAATTTGGGGTCTAAAATGGGCCTTATAAGAAAACGTGCCAACAATAAATTTTGTTAGTTGAAATTCAAGAACTAGTATAATTTCAATAAAATGAGTCAACCATAATGGTTGAATTGACATATTTATCATAAAAGAAAACTACTTTTTTTGTTCGTATTTTTGACATATCTCCCTGTGTTTTTACTCAAATTCTAAGCAAGAGAGCTCGTTGGATGTGGATTTTAATTCCGCATCCAACACGTACCCACACTGCATACTTTTGATGGACCTCGCTACCCAAAAAACAAGAAATATTTGAAAAAATGTGATGATGTCATCATCACATTTTTTAAAGTATCTCTTGATTTTGGGGTAACAGGGTCCATCAAAAGTATGCAGTGTGGGTACGCATTGGATGTGGAATTAAATTCCCCATTCAATGAGCTCTCCCACTCAGAATTTCAGTAAAAACATAGGGAGATATGTCAAAAATACGAACACAAAAGTAGTTTTTTTCATTCTTCCTCCAAAATTAATAACTATTATTTTATTATTTTAACTATTATTTTATTATTTTAACTATTATTTTATTATTTTAACTATTATTTTATTATTTTCCTTAGGAGGCCCATTTTAGACCTAAAATTTCCTCTAATGTACAGAATCCCCAGCTGTTGGTAGGGGTTTTGGTAAGTGAGTTGCACAACATCGCGACAACTGCGCAACCTCACGCGGTACTGCACAAGGCTAGATTAGTGTGATGGGAGGAAGAATAACCGATTTGAATATTTTATATGTTAATTAACCAAGTTTTGTTGTAATAGGTCATTAGCGGTTATAATTTAGTTATAAGTGGACCGTCAATGTAATGGCACAAGCCTATTTATAGATTTAGTTTTGCAAGTAGATGGACCAACCAAGAATAGGAGAATCACATCAGAGGATAATTGGGGCATAATATCTAGTGCGATTTGGTTGTGAAGAAATTCCTATGTATCTGTGATTGATCTGGGTTTCTTGATGTATGCTGTCTCCAATTTTGGAGAGGAATTGTGTAATGTGGTTCCTTTGCACAAGATTAATATGATATGGTGGTTGTGGCACAAATATTATCTATTATCACTGTTGCGATCTAATCTGTTATGATGTTGCGACCTATTTTGGTATAATGTTACTATGATTTAGTCTCTTTCTGTTATATCGATGTGATCTGTTTTCCTACTATATCAATGCGATCTGTTTTCTGCTACTGTCTGTTGCACTATGAGTAGATATGTTTTAGGGACAATGCCGCAGTATTAGCAATATTGTGATAATTGTATGATGCTATAATGATTGTATAATTTCTCAATACACTCTGCAATTTGAGGAAATGGTGTAAAGTTGACTGTAAGCTATGGATCTAGCAGTTATGGTGTCCTTTCATCGGATCTCCATATCCTCCGTCCCTACTACCAGAAACTCAGTTTCGACAGCTCTCCCTTGAACACCTTGGGTGAGACCTTGTCTGCTCCATATATGTTGTTGGGCAGGGTAAAACCTATCTAGGCCAGTGCTCAGGGAGATTTCACTGGTCGGGCATTGACAGAGTGGGAACCCCTATCGATGAGGATTTGTTGGTGGGATTCGCCAACACCAACAATAGAATTTTTGAAGGAGACTTGGGGTGCTTTATTTTTCATACCAATAGTGATGAGATCAGTCCTAAGAACAACTTAAAGGTTTTGAAACTTTAAATTCGAACCAATAATGAGGAACACAGGTTCCATGTGTGCCACTGAGATGGAAGATGCATAATTTTCTCCTTCTTCAATAAAACTCTAAGAATTGGTGCAGGCAATCATGTAGGAATTTGCTGGAAGCACTAGATCAATGCGGGTGAAAGGATCACTTAAAATTTTTATATTCCTTGCAAAAAATCCAAAAAATAAATTTTATGCACACCAATATCAACATTAGAGAGAGAGATAAATTGAATTCCTCTTCATTTTTTTGAAACAGTCACTGGAAAACTTTGCGCAAAATTTAGGATAGAAGAATCACTGGAGAATGAATGAGAAGGATGCAAGGAGAGATATTATTAAAAAATGGAGGTTTGAATGTATTCTTCTGGATTATATATATGAGAATATAATATATTGAATATCTCATAAACTTCTAGAGAAAGATGAGAAGGAGTCTCTTCAAGGAGACTTTCACCAATTCAAATTGAATGAGTTGCAGATTCTATTATTTCTTCACCTTGAAACAATTCATTAAAGAGATTTGAGGTAGATACATTTAAAGGAAGAAAAAATGAGTAGGTGTTGTATTTTCTCTGGGGATTATCTATTTCTTTCTGCACAACAAAAAATCTATCCATATTTCTCCATATCTCGAATGAATACTCAAAAAAATCCATGAGATAACGCATATTAGGAGACATCACCATACCCACAATTCTATACTCTCTATCACAGTAATTTATCCAATCATTTTCATATTCATAATATTCTTCACGAGCTTTGATAGACACATCAAAGATACCATGGCTCTCAAGATATGCAACCATCTTCAATTTCCACTCAGCATAATTGAATGGTGATAGAAGAGAAACTGATCTCAAATCCATAGAAATTGTTGTACCTACAAAAAACACTACAAAACACTTCAATTCTCTATCAAAACAATTCAAACACTCTCCACTTTGACATGTGCACTTTATCTGGGTGCATCACACCTAGCCATACTTTTCTGGACAGAATTCAAAGGGAGCAAGGAAAGAATACAAGGATTTATGTGGAACCCAATTGATCTGGTGCATCAATGGAAGTTTCCATGGTTTGAATTCTGGCCTGAATAATGACTCTGATACCATGTTTAATTTAATGAAGAATAGGATATTCAAGCCTGCATGACTTCAATGAGAAAAGAAGGTTGCAGAAGAGAGAGAAGAATTCAGTAAAATTGGTCAATAATTCATGGAAAATTAAACAGAAATGAGACCAATAATTAAAAGAATAACATTAGATCCATTAATCAGTATGAAATATGTAATACAATGGTGTTACAAATAGGATAATTTGAATACATAAAATAGGATTCAAATCTACCAACCTAGACTAACTCTAGATCTAACTCGGTGTGGGAAAATCACCACTAGAGCTCAATAATGCAACTCTGGATCACTGAATCGGTTCAAAACAATTAAATCACTGAGTTAGGTGTGAAAAGGAGACCCAATTTAATCAAATCATTCAAAGTGGTGCTAGGATGACTGAGAGTGATCTAACTAATGGGAACCAGAGAATAACTGGAAAATAAATGACTACCTACTAGGGCCTTCTACTTAAGATTGTCGATGGTACTCTGAGTGGGTTCTTAAATTATAGGGAGTGGTCCCTGGAGCTCCTAAACTCATGAAAACAAGCGCAATGAGTGGTAGGTATCCCTTAGATGACTCCCCCATGCACTAGTCAACTGTCAATAATCTTGTAAGCTAGTAAAATACAATTAGACTATGTTTGTAAAAGGGATGATTAATTAATAAACCTAACAATAATATCTAGAGAATTAAATACATTTTGCATCGATGAGCTAATAGAAAAACACAATAGTTCATAATCATTATTGAGAACTAGTGACATTTTATTCTTCAATAATGCACTAGTTCTTTCTTCTTATTTTAAACAATAACACTCTTGTGCATATATAGACATGTGTATCGAGAGGGAAAACATATTAAAAAATTGTTGGAGGAATGTTTATTCTTAGATAAACACAAATTGCATCAATGAATGTATTACATAGAAATAACCAGTGTACCAATGTGTTATGCCCCAGTGCCTATATTACCATAGAAACTAGAGGGACATTAAATTTTTTTTTTGGATGAAATTACAATGCATATATTAAATACTTCACCAATATGTTCTTTAAATGTGAAGCATCGGTAAGGTAAATATAATCACATGGTTTTTTTATTTATAGTACCTGTGAAATTTTGAAACATGTCGCGTTAGTGCAGTAGTTTTTGTAATAGGAACTGGTGCACAATATCTATAAAATGCACCGATGTATACTTTTTGAATACATCATTTAGTGAGTTGAAAAGAATAAAACACAATGATATGGTATATATTTTCATTATTTTTTTTCTAAACAAAATTTCAATTAGTCATATCAAAGTCAAATATTTTTTAATAATATCAGTTTCTATATTTTAATTTTTGTGTCTGGTATATAATGAATGCATTTAATAATCATGTAATGTATTATGAATTACACATTGTGTACTAAAACATTATACAATGCAATAAAATAAGAGAATCATTTTATTATATATGAGTAAGAAACCAATTGTCATACATAATGGGGCAATGTAAAGATCCACAATAGTAAAATGAAACCAATATTTAATTATTACACTTATTTGTGACTCATCAACATCCAATTAGGAAAATATTCCCAATACATTAAACAAAATGTCAAAATGTAATTGTTACACTTATTGTGGTAACATGTCCTCATGCATGATAATACACTGAGTACACTAAAGAAAAAATAGTATTTTCATAGACTAATATTCAAAAACACACAACTTGATGTAACATTCAATTATAATTATGGTCATTCCCCTTGAATTGTTGTTATCACTTGAGCTACATGAATGCCTCATTTAATCATGACTTGTAGGTGTTATTGTACATGGTTTATTTAACCTGATATTTTGTTGATCGGCTTGTGTTTGAAGAAAATGTTGTTTCTATTCCATATAGAAACATAGAAATAAAGTTTAATAAGTATAAATACATTTATATAGTATAATATACATGATTTCCTAAATAAACAAAGGTACCAAAGAAGTAAGTGCTTCATAAACCATACACATTCTTTTGAATCCATTACTCATGTTGTCTTTCAAAATGTATTATGTTATAACAAATACATAATTGTTTCCATACATGTTTAATATTGTGGAAATTGAACCCAAGTGATAGAACAATAACACTCACAAAATTCCTAATCAAACATGCAAAATTTACACCAAAGGATACTGGAATTGGAGCATAACACTAATCTGTATTGAGTAAGTGTACAATATCCAACCTTGTGAATTAATAGGCTGCTCATATATGTAACTACATGAGAGGTTTGAATGCATAAGGATGCTATTCTAAATAGTAAAAAAATAGGCTTTCCAAAACTAATCAAATCCCCCATAGGTGCATAAAGCAGTTTCCAAATCTATGAAGATGCTCATGAATTTGTTAAGTCAAGTGGGAAAGCTAAAGAGGGATGGAAAGACAACTCTTACATTATTTTAATTGGAGAAAAAGAGGGAGGATGATGTGGGAAAAAAACAAGGCAGTTACACCTAGACTAGCTTTTCCTTTTTCCTTAAAACAACTGTAAAGTAAGGAAGCTTTTGGAAAAAGAAGATACATTCTTTAAGGAGCCAAGAATAAAGAATACTTACTAAAATTGGTTTCTAGGATGTTTCCCAAGTGCTCCATGACTCAGTTTTAGCATGTGTTGACTTCTAGGACATGTGGAAGGAAACTAGCATAGAATGGAATCTAGGAATCTAGGTAGTAAGACAAAAATGATTAATTAATGTCAAATGTAGGTAACTATGGGTTGATTATTATAACACCCCCCCATAAGCTTGAATTTATAAGTAAATATCATAAAAATATAGGGCCTAGAAACAAGGTTTAGTCACCCTTTACATACTGCTTGTCCATTCAACCAAAGAAAGAGGAAAAAACCTAGTGGGAAAAATCCTCCCTTAAACATGGACATGAAACAAAATTTGGAAATATTGTCATCAATCATGCTTCACAGCATGATCAGAAATTCCCAACAGTGATTTGATATTTCTAAGGGTCTTCTCACAAAACACTTTGGTGAAGATGTCTGTTACTTGTTCTGAAGATGCATAGAAGAGTAGAACAATGGTACCATCATTCAAAATTTGTCTAATGTAGTGCATATGGATCTCAATGTGCTTGGTTCACTGTCTTTGAACTGGATCATTTCAGATTCAAATGGTTGTCTAATTATCACAATAGATAATAGTTGAAAACTCTGATTTGAACCCACATTCTCCAAGTATCCCCTGCAACCACAGACATTGAGTTTCTACATTTACAACTCCTCTATACTCTGCTTTTGTAGATGAGAGTGCTATGGAACTATGATTCTTGCTTGACCAGCTGATTGGCCCTTCTACAAGCATGAACACATATCTTGATGTAGAATTTTGATCTGTGTTATCACCTGCCCAATCAATGTCAGTAAACCCAATTAAATCAAGATAAGATTTTGCTTTGTAGAATATCCCATGAGTTCTTGTTCATTGAACAAATTTTAGGATCCTATTGGATGCTCTCCAGTGGATATCACAAGGCTGATCCGTGTATCTCAAATCCACACTAACTCCACAATATAAATCAGTTCAAGGGTGTGTAAGATAAAGAAAACACCCAATCAACTACCTATACAATGTATTATTTACCATAGGAGAAGAACCTACTTCTTTAAGCTTAACTCTTGAAAGGAATGAAGTCTTGTTTGGCTTGCAATATTTCAGGTTGAACTTGATGAGAAAATATGAAGCATACTTGTATTGATGTACTTTCATTCCATGTTGGGATTGAGCAATTTTGAGACCCAATAATTGGCTCCACAATCCCAAATATGTCATAGAAAATGCATGGTTCATTGCATCCTTCAAGGACGCAATCTCTTTCTTTGAACTTCTTGTAATCAATAGGTCATCCACATACAAAAAAATAATCATCAAAGAACCATGAATCATATTCAAATATATATTAAGATCAGACTTGCGTTGAACAAAACTCAATGACAGCAGAAAGCCATCAATCTTGGCATACCAAGCCTTGTGGGCTTGCTTGAGCCCATACAATTATTTATTTAACCTACACACCAAATATGGATTAGAAACAAACCCTTTAGGTTTCTGCATGTAAATCTATTCAATGAGATCTCCATTTAGGAAGGAACACCTCACATCCATATGATGTACTTCCCACTACTTCGAAGATGCAATGGCTAGAGCTAGCCTTATGGAGTCCATCTTTTCCACTGGTGCAAAGCTTTCATTGTAGTCAATACCATGTACTCATGAGTATCCCTTGGATACCAATATTTCCTTATATTTCAAAGTTGAACCATTAGTAGCAAACTTAGTCTTGAAGACCCACTTACATTGAACTAGCTTCCTCCCTGGGGGAAGATCAACCAGTTCCCAAGTGTTGTTCTTCTGGAGTGAGATGAATTCTTATTTCATGGTTGTTTTCCATTTTGGATAATGTGCTGCATATTAATATGTGTGTGGATATGATTCAACCATCAGATAGCACTTCTCAGCAAATATAGGATCTTTCACACAAAGGGCAATCTCAAATTGAGATCTAGTCCTCTTAGTGTCATTAGGATTTCCAGCTAGTTCCCCAGCTGCATGAATGGTATTTGATTCCCATTTTGGTCTTGTAGGATTGTTAGGATCTGAAATCAAATAATAATTATCAGACATATCTGAATAAGAAAACTCATTAGTCTCTTCTCTTACAATCAATGGTGTGGTGATGAAGAGGACTCTCCAAGTTCAACTGTTGCTAAAGGCTCTTCTTCGAAATGAACACTTATTTCAATGAAATATTTGTTAGTGCTCAATTTGATCATATTGTATCATTTTTAATCTTCAGAATACCCAAAAAATAGGCACTCTTGGCTTTGGGGTTGCAAAGCCTTCCTCTTTTTAGTTGGAATTTTAGCCCAAGCCTTTGAGCCAAAAATATTGAAATGGGTCACATCTAGCTTGTGCCCAATCCAAGATTTGAAAGGAGTAATACCATCAAGCTGCTTATGAGGCACCCTATTCTAGATGTAGGATGCACAGTTTATAGCCTCGACCCAAAACTTTGGTGGAAAAGTCTTAGCCTCCATCATGTAGGTTACCATCTATCAGTGATCCGTTCTTTCTCTCAACAACACCATTTTGTTGTGGTGTGTAAGAGATTGAATGATGCTTCTAGATACCTGCATCTTTGCAATACTAGATGAACTGATACTTGACATACTCACCACCATTGTCAGATTTGAGGATCTTGAGTTTCCTCCCAGACTGGTTTTTAACCAAGGCTCTAAAGACTTTGAAGATGTAAAAAACTTCAGACTTATGCTTTAGGTGTTATATTTTTATCATATAAGCTAGCATTATGATCTTAGGATCTTTAACTAAGAGAATAACATGCACATCAATAAAACACAAGAGATAAGAGACACAAATAATTTTCCTCAGGGAAACCATAAAGGAGAAAACCCCACAACTTCCTCAGAGATAGAATCAACACCAAAAGGTAAAACCCCAAAAAAGTAAGATGATCTCTCGACAGCAGCAGACTCTCTCTCTCACACTGAGAGAGCTTCTCCTCTCTCACTCATGTGCCCCAATGAGTGAGTGTGTGTGTCCTAAATATAGAGAATCACTTTCTATTTATATTATTCCATTCACTTGGAACCCACTCCATCATGTCGGCCTCACTTAACAATTAGTTAATAGAGCCGACATCTCTAGGAGTGTCTAATAACCCTAGTGCCCGATAACTTGTGGGGACTTTTCCTCCTCCAACCAACAAGGAGGTTTATCCTTAACAGAATGGTGGGGATTATTTCCCCGACTTACAATGACTCAACTAGGGATGACTTCACTAGGATAGTCTAATAATCCAAGGGCACCACAACTGTGGGGACTTTAACCCTTGACCAATAGGAGGGTTACTTCCAATGACTAGACATGACTTTCTCATTATAGAAACTTCTTGAAATAAACATCACGGTATGACATGACTCAATTACATTACAATACATCCCGAAATAGACATTGGGTTACAATAGATAAGAAATACAAGTGAATACATTCCAAAGTTACAATTACATCAACACTCCCTCTTAACTAGGAAGGTATTCTTTCGACACAATTTTCAGCACTGGTATTCTTCTCTGTATCAACTGGATCATCTCATCATCTGCATATTCAAGTCTTCTTAGTCTTCAAGTCATATTCATCTTTAAATCATCTTCATGTTTAGATCTGGATCATCACTTGATCTAGATCATCATGGGACATCGTCACTGGATCTGGATCATCACTGGACATCATCACTGGATCTGGATCATCACTGGGAATCATCACTGGATTTGGATCATCACTGGATCTAGATCATCACTGTTGGATCATTATCACTAGATCTGGATCATCACTGGTGCTATCTCATGATTCTTCTTGTCACAAAAATTTATACAGATCCAGCCCTTTTTCATGCTGGTTGTAGGCCTAGCCTCCATGTAGGTCTTCTTTAGCACTTATATCTGATCAACACATGATCGAAGAAAGGTTCATCATTTCTATCTGATCAACACATGATCAAAGATAGATATTGCACTTGCATCTGATCAACACATGATCGAAGAAAGGCACGCCCAACACTTACATATGACCTACTCGTCAAAAAGGCATGCCCAACACTCACATCTGATCATGTAGGAACCAATCCTATAATCATGGTAGAAAGTCCCATCACTTACATCTGATCAACACATGATCGAAGAAAGGATCAACATTTCTATCTGATCAACACATGATCGAAGATAGATAGCACACTTACATCTGATCAACACATGATCGAAGAAAGGCACAGTACTTATATCTGATCAACACATGATCGAAGAAAGGATCAACACTTATATCTGATCAACACATGATCGAAGAAAGGCTCTACACTAACATTCATCCAGGATGGAAGACATCCTACCACAATGACGAAAAGGCTTGCACTCATATCTGATCATGAGGGAACACATCCTAGCAATCATATCAGAATGGCCCCCAGTCCTCGACTGAGCTACTTGGTAACTGACCAGGTGCCTCCATTCTCCTAGAGAATGGCAGTTGCCCTTAAATATGTCCTACTCAACAAAATGGCCAACACTCACATCTGACATGGGAGGAACTTAATCATTTAACCATGATAGAATGGTTCAGCCCTTGCATCTGATTAAGTGGGAACACATCCCTCTATCACATCATAATGGCTTCTCAGTCCTAAACTGAGTTTTCCTGGTAACTGACTAGGTGGTGCCTCCATTCCCAGAATGGAAGTTTCCCTTACATCTATCATACTCGATATAATGGCTAGCACTCACATCTAACATGGAAGGAACCAATCCTCTCACCATGATAGAATGGATCAGCCCTTATATCTGACCTACTCGTCAGAATTTCTATGGATCTCAGCACTCGTATCTGACATTGAAGGAACCAATCCTCTCACCATGACAGAATGGCTCAGCCCTTACATATAACCATGGAAGGAACCAATCCTCTCACCATCTCAGAATGGCTATGGGACTCATCACTTTCCCTTGGAGGAAACCTCTAATTGGAGAACACCAAGCTTCTCCATGAAGTACTCGAACTTTAGCCTAGCCAATGGATTTGTCAATAAATCAGCTATTTGTTCCTCCGTCACAACATACCTGAGCTTTACTGCTCCCCTCTGCACCATATCCCTGATATAGTGATACTTTATGTTGATATGCTTCGACTTGTCATGGAACACTGAGTTCTCCGACAACTTCACACGACTCTGGTTGTCGTAATGTATACAAGTAGCATCAACTAGAGATCAAATAAATCAGACAGTAGCTTCCTTAGCCATACTGCCTCACAACTAGCTGAACAAGTTGCGACATACTCTGCTTTAGCTGTACTCATTGCCACATAAGATTTCTTCCTTCTAAACCAAGAGATCACACCTGATCCCATACTGAAGCAACACCCTGAAGTGCTCTTTCTATCGATGGAATTTTTGTCCCTATCAGAATCAACATAACCCTCCAAGTTAATCTTCTAGTTCACATCATACTTGAGCCCATAATCAACTGTACTCCTCAGGTATCTTAGAATATGCTTTACAACAATCAAGTGAACATGTCTCGGATCTGTTAGGAACTGGCTCAAGGTGTTCACAGCAAAGAAAATGTCTGGTCTTGTGTTCATTAGGTACATCAAGGACCCAATCATCTGATGATACATCGTAGCATCAACTGAATTTAATGAAGCATCATTCAAGAGCTTCAGGTTTGATGCCATAGGTGTGGAAATAGCCTTGTAGTCCATCATCCCAAACCTCTTCAGGATATTTACTGCATACTTCCCTTGTCCAAGGAAGATTCCATCTGTGCTCTGCCACACCTCCATACCTAGAAAAGTAGTGCATTGACACATAACAGGAGCATCATTGGCCTTCCACCTTCAACCTTGAAGCAAAGGTTGGAATCTACTTTAGTCTTAGTAAATCCTAGAGTCATCAGTAATCTATCCATCTTGTCATACCATGTCGAACCTTAGATCTTCTGTAGTCACTCCCTCTGAAGTGGAGCATCATACTCCCTTTGTATTCCGTACTCTATGCATTGAAACATTCTATACTGGAGTGACAAGTATCTTCTTATGCTACTAATATTCTATGTGACCATCTAGTGTATAGACTTGCATCTTCAACCTTGTAGCAAAGGTTAAGATCTTCATCAAGCTCATCATATATGTGTTTAAACTCTTACTAGCTGCAAATGTCTCTTCTTAGTCTAGGCCTTCTTTTCATGAGAAGCCTTGTGCTACGAATCTTTCTTTGTATCCCACGATGTTTCCATCTACTGCATGATGGAACTACAAACTTCCCTTCATGTATCAATACTGCATCCTAGACATCATTCTTCTTGAACTGGAATTCTTCATAGCTTGAAGGTTTTACATCAATGATGTCGCTGTATTCGTCATATTCATCTTGAAATGTCGTCACTTGTTCTTCGAAACAAGTGTCATCCTCCTTTGCTTGTAGGCGATTATGTATGCGATATTTCCTACAAGTCAAATGAATTTGTATGGTTAGAAACATTTCATAAGGAATATTCATACTGGCAAATACTTATGCATAAATATATGATCATGCAAATACTTTAGCCAATACAACATTCATCCATATCTCACTGAAACTTTCTAGATGCCTTCCATCTCTTCCAGGACAACATTGAGATTGTGCACTAATCCAATATGCCACCAAAGAGGTTTCATTCTAGATAAGTAGCAATGGAGAGTTGTATAGCACCATGAGCTACTTACCCATCACATGCATATTAGTAGTATACTGTCATTAATGCAAACATTCTATCATGCATAATACTTTAACTAAATATAAACAAATGCATAACAAAACAATGAAATGACAATTGAATACTTATCTTTATTTGTTTTGTGGGTAGACTCCTTCTTGAGCCTTCAACTTCATCGTCTTTTTCATTCATAATATCATCGTTTCTTATCCAAATGCTAAGGTGGATAAGAGATTCTTTAAGAGTTGAGTTCTTCATATTCCTCGTTGCTTGATGGATCTTCTTTGGATGGTGAGAGCTTGATCTTCAATTGCTCCCATGTTCTCTTCTCTTCTTATGAGTCGAGCTTCTTCTTCTTCCCAGAGTATATTGAAATTAATCACTTCCTTCTAGCACACATTCCTTGAATGAATGAATCCCATGATCCTGGGAGGCCATTCAAGGTGGCTATCACCACTTCTGCATTCTTCACTTCTTCTTTTACGGCTTCAAGTTTTTCTTTGATTTAAGAGACCCTTGTAAAGTATGACTGTATGGTCTCTGCATTTTGGATCTTCACTTCCTTCAACTGGTTCCTTAAGGTCATATTTTGATTTATGTTCTTCCCTTCAAGTAGCTTGGTCAAGGAATCAAACATCATCGATGTCTTTATGGAAGACAGTTGTGGTACAAGTTGATTTGTGACTAATTCAACCATGATCTTCTTGGCCTTGACCAAGTCCTTCTTGTGTAAGGCTTCTAGCCTCATCTCCCTCTGAAAATGGAACCTCTCTACTCATGTAGGTGTCCAATTCATTTTCTTCAGAGAGATCATATACTTCCATGCTTGGAAGTTGTCAAATTCACCAAGCTTATCATCAAGCTGATGTGATAGATCACTTTGAAATGAGAACCTCAAATGAAAATAGCATAAGAATAGATCTTACTGATTTGAGGTGTTCGTCCTGGTTCCAGAGCTGGCTGATCTAGGGTTTTTCAAAGAAACCCTAATTTTTGAAACTTGGAATATTTCATATCTAATTGGATATAAATATATATCTCTTCAAATGGAGCAGTCCAATGTACTCCTTTTCTGAAAACAGTGGAGGGCTCCCAGAACAAGAAGCCCTAGTTTTCCAATTTCTTCTATAGAAATGCCTGTCACTGTTTCTATGCTATCTATAGAATTACTGCTCCTCTATGTATAAAATTTATCATTGAGGTAACAGAGCATGTTCCGGATCCAAAAACACAGGTTTCATTAGAATTTGGTTCACCAATTGGGATTTATTATCCTTTTTCCCAAGGTGACCGGTTACAAGACTGTTTAGAACAACAAGGTTGTATGGCATGCCATGTGTCACTGGTTCATATTCAGAGTCTGAAATTTGGAATCCAAAATGTATGGTGCATTCCCTTTCTAGAACATCTTCAATAATTCTATTTGGATCTCTGTATCCCAATGTATTGCAATTCTCCCCAGGTGTCTTGTTTATGGATGAATTCTAGAAGAGGCTGCAACCCTAAATTGGAGGGATCATATCTCCCCGAATATAGCGATTTTGAGGCTGAAGTTTGGACATAGGGTACATCAGGATTTTATCTTGGGCCCCTGCAATTTTCAGGTCCTGATCTATCGTCAATCTTGGGATATAGTGAATGTACCAAAACTTAGCAGTTTTAGTATTTAGGGTTTTTCTAGCTAGGGGTCAAACTAGGGTTTGAATTTCCTGGAGTTTCACCCAACCAAAAAACTTGATCCATGTCTATAAAATTCAGTTTTGATAAGGAGATCAATCCTATTCTAGGATCACTCAAAAATTCCTCCTCTGTAGAAATCCCTAATTTGCGCACCAAAAACTGAAAATGCTTGGAATCGAATTCCACTTCAACAGAAAGATGCGTCTTTCAATGGAGAGTCAACCAACATACTTTTGCTGACGGATTGTGGAGAGAGACCCAAAAATTAAGAATCCCTAGCTTCTGCAGTTGCACAATGTCTTTTTCTCAGGTTAGCTCTGATACCATGTTATATTTTTATCATATAAGCTAGCATTATGATCTTAGGATCTTTAACTTAGAGAATAACATGCACAAAAATAAAACACAAGAGACAAGAGACAGAAAGAATTTTACTCGGGGAAACCATAAAGGATAAAACCCTGCAACTTCCTCAGAGATAGAATCAGCACCAAAAGGTAAAACCCCAAAACAGTAAGATTATCTCCCGATAGTAGCAGTCTCTCTCTCTCACACTAAGAGAGCTTATCCTCTTTCACTCATGCGCCCCAATGAGTGAGTGTGTGTGTGTGTCCTAAATAGAGAGACCCACTCTCTACTTATATTCTTCCATTCACTTGGAACCCACTCCATCATGTCAGCCTCAATTAACAATTACTTATTAAAGTCGACATCTCTAGGAGTGTCTAATAACCCTAGTGCCCCACAACTTGTGGGGACTTTGCCTCCTCCGACCAACAAGGAGGTTTATCCTTAACACAATGGTGGGGACTATTGCCCTGACTTACAATGACTCACCTAAGGTCAACTTCACTAGGATATTCTAATAACCCAAGGGCCCCACAACTGTGGAGACTTTAACCCTTGACTAATAGGAAGGTTACCCACAATGACTAGACATGACTTTCTCATTATAGAAACTTCCCAGAATAAACATCGAGGTATGACATGACTCAATTACATTACAATACATCCCAGAATAAACATTGGGTTACAATAGATAAGAAATACAAGTGAATACATTCCAAAGTTACAATTACATCAACATTAGGAAGTGAACCCAACAATACCTGGAAAAGTCATCTATAAAGGTGAGTGCATATTTGTCTTGACTCATTGACATATGAGGGAATGGACCAGAAATGTCATTGTGGATCAACTCAAGAGGTGCATAGATTCTCTCATGACTTTCTCTCTCATACTTGTGCTCTGGGTGTTTTCCTAGGTTACAACCTTGACAAATTCCCTTAGAAAACTTGATCTTTGGTAACCCTATGACCATATCTTTTTCACTCAAATTAGAAATATGCTTGTAGTTAAGTGGCCAAATATTTCATGCCAAAGATTGCTTTCTTCATTAGCATGAATCAGAAGAGTATAGGGGTTTGATTAAGGTATAAAATGGGAAAACTTGTATACCTTCAAAGTGTGATCAACAACACCTTTTGCTATGACTTTACCATTTGAAATCTCAGTGATTTCAACATCATCAGGGGAGAAGATGAACTTCTTTGGAGACCCAGTATGAGTCATTTGATACACTGACAAGAGATTAGAGTCAAGACTTGGAACATACAACACATTATCTAAATTACCATGGTCAAGATCAATCCTACCCTTTCCCAAACTGTTAGTGAGAGAGTCATCTCCCAAAACTATTGGTGGACCTTTCGACATGTCAAGAGAGGAGAATGTATCCTTTGTCGAAACCATATGTTTAGAAGATCCAGAATCTATGATGAAGCTAGGTGATCTTGATGTGATATAAAATCTTAAATTCTTTCAAAAAATATTTTAATTTCCAAGGATTTTATATCGTTTATATAATAATTTGGCAATTTTCAGGGTGAAAATATTTTACCCCATCGAAATTGGGAGAAACAGGGCTTCAAAAAATGAAAAGTGGTGAATCACTTTTTGGAGAAAAGACCCTAAAAATATCCCATGGGCTAAATTTAGACCCTAAAATGATCCCTGGCCGAGACTATTTGTTCTTCCTTCTTTTCGATCCCACACTGTTTTAGCTGCAAAACAAGGGCCTTAAACTTGGAAAAGTAGAGTTGCCATGATTCGAAGTTACTAGGACTCAAGGAGATCAGATAATTATTGATTTAATGTCCTCTCATCTCATATGTCTTTCCAAAAATATCTACAAGCTTCTCCCACAATTCATTAGGTGATTTCAATCCATCAAGATGGAAGAGGAGGTCTCTTGAAATGCTCAGACACAAAATACCATAGGCCTCATCCCTCATGTTATGCCATTTAATTTTCTCTATAGGTGCATTGGGATCTACCTAATTTTCCATGGTCACCCTGTAGATACCTTTATCTTTCAACAATATCTCCATCTCAACTTTCCACTCAAAGAAATTGAATGGAGTCAAGATGATCTTCTGAGATTGATCCATAGCTCAGTAACTGTGTCGTCCTGCTAGCAGAATGTGCTCCCAGTCAATATTTCAAAACTGAAATAACAATATGGAGGGATACAAATTGATCTACAAAGGCTCTGATACCATGTGGTAATTGAACCCAAGCGATAGAACAATAACACTCACAAAATTGCTAATCAAACATGCAAAATTCACACCAAAGGAGACTAAAATTGGAGCATAAAACTAATTTGTATTGAGTAAGTGTACAATAGTCAACCTTTTGAAGTAATAGGATACTCAAATATTTAATTACATGAGAGGTTTTAATGCATAAGGATACTATTCGAAATAGTCAAAAAGCAGGCTTACCAAAACTAGTCAAATTCCCCATAGGTGCATAGAGCAGTTTCCAAATCTATGAAGATGATCATGAATTTTATAAGTCAAGTGGGAAAGATAAATAAGGATGGAAATACAACTCATACATGATTTTAATTAGAGAAAAAGAGGTAGGATGCTGTGGGAAAAAAACAAGGCGGTTACACCTAGACTAACTTTTTCTTTTGCCTTAAAACAACTGTAAATCAAGGCATCTTTCAGAAAAAGCGGATATGCGCTTTAAGGAACTAGGAATAAAGATGACTTGCTAAAATTGGTGTCCAATATGTTTCCCAAGCATTCCATGACTCATTTTTAGCATGTGTTGACTTCTAGGACATGTGGAAGGAAACTAGCATATAATGGAATCTAGGAATATAGGTAGTAAGACAAAAATGATTAATTAATGTCGAATGTAGGTAACTATGGGTTGATTATTCTAACAAATATGGAATTATAAAGAATATATATAATTAGTATAAAGTTTTCTTGCTATTTCATTAACCGTAAAATGTGGGAAGTTAAAGAACATAGGTATTGACAAATTGTTTAATTAACCCTTGATACTTCAACATATACTCACAACCCATACTTAACCCAAGGTCAATTAATTATTCAATTGGATATTCTTTTTATGTGAGCACCTATTTGAAGACATCCATAAATAAGTGTAACTAATTAATTAAATATAAAAATGTCTAATTGTGAAATCTCAAGTAAGGAAGAAGTTACAGGCATTGATAAACTTTGAGATCAACGCTTTTCTTCCTTGTCATCATGTCCTATGTACATAAGAGAATGAACCGATGATTACATACCTCTGGTGCACATTGTTGTTAGGATGGCTCATCCTGTGGTACAATTATGTTCATTTCTTTTACAATATCCTTGTATATTTTTTGGGACATCCATATTGAAATGCTTTGGGTTTCATATTATTTGTCCTTTGGAATTTTCATAATATTCCTTAAAATAAAAATAAAAAAGATTTTTTTTTAAAAATTGACATGAACGTAAATATAGCAAAAGAAACTAATTTCGTAACTTTTGGGACATGTTAAAGGAAAACATGCTTAGTAATAATACTTTTTATATGATTCCTTATTTTTATTGTAAGTTTTTTCTATTGAAAGTCTCACAGGTGTCATTAACCATTTCTTTGGAAATTATTGTTGTAGTCATTGGATTAACTTTTGTATTGTAAGTGGAAAGTATTTCTATACATTGTTCCCACTATATCCCTCATATTTTTGTAAAACTTTATCCGCCTCTCGTTAACTCTTAGAACCACTCTAGATGAACTAAGGACCAAAGTCATCGTCATATACATCCTTCATATTTTTATCCTCTCGGGATGAAATTTTGTACCCTTTTTATCTATCCCATTAAAACATTACAAAAATGTAAAATTCAACGTTTAAAACATTTTAGCTATTAAGGTTAGAAATTCATTTTTAGTAAAAGTAAAAAGATAAATTTCATGTTGATTATTGTTTGGTCAACCTAGTTTGTTTCTTTGGAACATTTACATAAATATTATATGCTCTTTTGCACTCAAAATACATAAAAATTCTCATGTTTCTTCAAATTTTTACTCCATGACACACATTAACCAATACAAATCATTAATTTAAACTTACATATAACTCAAATATATTATTTTTTTAATGAAACATATAGAACTAGTCGTCTTATCTTGTAGGGATAAGCTACCATGAAGCTCATTGCAATAAGTTGTTTTCCTTGAAATTATATTAGTCATATTCTATAAAAAAAAATAGAAGATTTGTCAAATAAGCAAATCATGAAATATTATTTACAAAATAAAGGATAGGTGTGTATACTAGAGTTATGTGCACCAATGCATTTTAAATATATTATGCACACTAGTGCATGATTACTGTGCATAAACAGAATACAAAATTTGTGTCTGCAATTAGCTATATTTATTCGACACTCTTAAAAGTAGTGGATGCATTGGTCCTTCATTACAGTCAATTACAGACCATAGAGCCATGAATAAATTGATAAATTGGAATTTTGGTATTTATATTTAAAAACAATTTGTGCACTTTAAACTAATATGTTCACTGCTTATATAGTACCATACAATGATTACTGTTAACGGTGAAAGCTATTATACTTAGTGCTTTACGAAGTAATATATGCACCAGTTATTCATAAAGTATATTATGCACTACTAATCGTGTGAAGAAATAAATAACATGATGTTTCATTGTTTAAATTTTGGATAGAGAGGCGTGCTTTAATCAAATATATGCATCCGTGTGACAACTCTGTATAGTGAACACTGATAAAAAGGAAAGCATTTAGAAAAAATGATAGCGACAGGGATTGGGATTTAATGCAATGAATGGTCCCATTGCAACATTTACGAAATGACCCATATGAATGAAAAGAAGGAAACCCTAAAAGAAGTTATTTCTTAAAAGAAAAAGAATCTATATATGATAGGGAAGGAGAAAGAAAACTAAAGTTAGGGTTTCTTCCAATACTAAAGGTAACTATGAAACCCTTTTTTACAATACAATGAGAATTGTTTGAATGAATTAGGGTAAATATTTAAATTATTAATAGAATGAAATCACATACCTTTAATATCTCCCATGCATATTTGTATCTGTCCTTTAGTGACCTCTTCTGTCTTTGGCGCTCAAAAAAATTATGCCCACTCCCAAGTAACTATTGGTAAATATTTCTTGTTCAAATATACCCTCTAAATTATGGAAAATGAATGAACTAAATATTAGGGTTTTATATTATAAGAACATATATAGAAAAATAATTTCCTTCTCAAATTTTCCTATATATTTTTGTGCATTGATGATAAATGCAGGTATTTTTTTTTACTTACTATTTTCGGTGCACTATTTGTTGTAAAGAAAACCAATGTGCTTCTATATAAAAACACATAAAATATGAATATAATATAATATTCAAACATTTGCAACATGGATGGTGATTCTTTGATTTGATGTTACTAGTGCACTACATATTGCAAAGCACCCCAATATGCTATTTAAATACAATGTACTGATTTGAAATTTTACAAAAAAATGTAAATGGAAACCTTTGTAATTAAAATTTTGTTGAGGTTTTGCTTCATAGAAGAAAAAATATAAGTCAAGTTTTAGTGTGTATAACTATTTAGCGCATCGGTGCCTTTAATATAGAAATGCACACCAATGTGAAAACAATGGTGTGGTGCACTTATAGCTTTTAAAGGCCCTTAAAAATTTTCTTTTTTCTTTTTCTACGATTTCCTGTATTTCTTTTATACATTTATTCACATACTGATTATAGTATTTGCTCAAATGTACAGAAAACGAAATTATAATATCAAATTATGAATACTTTGGAGTCTAGACCATTCCATGTCATTGAGTTTTGTTCAAGTTCTCCCACATCATTTTGACTAAGTCTATATTTTATTTATGATTAATTTATCTTATTGAAATTATGTTAGCTATGAAGATGAATTTGAATAATTGTTCATTAAAATTTGTAGTATTTTGATTCATGTTTGAGCTCAGATACACAAGATATTCAACTAGTGCAACAATCTTGCAAGTTCTTATTAGGAGAAAGATACCCATGATGGATGTTTGATGAATTTGGACCACTTATTTACCCTACAAATCATATCACATCATCTTCCAACAACCAATCCAGGTCAATGATACTACACCATGAATTGGATCTCTTTTATGACATACCAATAGTATGTGGCTATTCAAAATATAAAAGATTGAAGGTGAACCATTGATATGTCACATTGTCCCATTATATTAATATTTTAATACCCAAATTTGATGGTCTAGTACCTCCCACTATGGTCGAGGATCCAATAGGTGATATAGAAAAGACAAATAGGAACATTTTGATTTTCTCCTTTCTTGAATGGTAGGAATTTGTCCGTCCCGAAGATGTGCTAGGATGAATATAGTACATGCCAGGGCATGGTGAAGCTCATACTTTATAGATTTTTGAGATAATGTTTTGTTAAATGATATGTGAATTTTTGTGTTCATGAATCTCTTTAAAGGTAAACAATTATGAAATATTTTAGACATATGAAATTATTTTAGAGGAATTTCCTGGATAGTATACAACATGGTGGATATTTATGAAGCTGATGGTGGATCTTTATGAAGGTGATATTAGTAGGTGGAAACACAATGGAGATATAATATGTGTATGAAGTACAAACATCTTACAATTAGTGGAAGCAAAATGTACTTATATTTTGTGAAAAATAATTCAATATATTATTATAGAATGTAAACATTTCACAAGCTTTAATCGATCAAATGAAAACATGAAATACACAGAACAAAAATAAGAGAAACCTTCTAATATTGTTGAATCACATGAACATGTCAAAGTTGAAACATAGGTTAATCAATGAAATCTCTAGTGCCAATTTCAACATTCATCCATACATTTCCATCATCTATACAATAATAAGTGAATCTGCTGCTCAATATTTACTAACCTCTCCAAAAATATTTACGTAAGACATGAATCAGATATAGAAAAAATAAAGGAAGATACAATTGCGAAGGAATACATCTTTGCAATAATACACAATTTTTATCTCAAAAAAGGTCTTACATAAAAACAATTACATCAAATCAACAATTCGAGAGACCCTCTAAAAAATTAATTCCTTGAATATTGATCTCAAACTGTTATTTATATATTTAGAAGTCGTAACCTTTTTTTTGTTTTCCTCAATTGATTTGTAACCACCATGTAGGTCTATATTTTTCACTTTAAAATTTATGACTACTTAACATCCTTTTGTGTTATTCATTTCTTCTTACTTGAACACTTTTTGGTTCCCTTAAGGTTAGATGACTAACCCCTTATTTTCCCATCAGATTTCTCAGTTCTTTATCCACCTAGTTAAGCACCTGGATGGATCATTGGCCTGACAGCTAGTTATCCAAACATTCGATGCATCAAATGAATATTTTCTTTACCTATTGGTGGCATAAAAATTTAAGTACTTGGATGACTTGTAGACTATCCTCGTGCTTGTGTTTATGTTCTCCCTAATAATGAGGCTTGGCGTAGAAAAAGGGTCTTATGATATTTGGATAAATATTTTCCATTCCTTATCAATAGGATATTGTTGATCCTTCAAAGTCTCCAATTTTATATATACATTTGTGGTATTTTAATACAATATCGGACTTAAATTTTTCAATATATTATTAAGTGTAATCCAATTCACAAATTCAACTTTCATCAAATCAATCACTTCGTCACCACTTATCTCTACTTCTAATACATCTATTTGTGTTAATTTATCTCTCTTTTGCATTATTTTGGACTTGTAAATTTTTTTTATACATATCTCCATTACCATACCATGGATGTGATAGTCCCAACTTTATGACATCATAAAATAGGCCCTTAAATGTAGTTATTCAATCAACGAGGGACCTTATTTTCTCCTATGTTATCTTAAGCAATGTCTCCTTCATGATCATTTGATTTCTTATCTTTATTAGATGAGTTTTATTAACAAATTTCAACTCTTCCAACTTAGCATGGATTTCTTGGGATAAATAACTACAAAAATCAAATTTGGGAGGCATAACCCCATAGATAGGGGCTAAGATTTATAGAAATCCTAGGATGGTATCGTCAACTATGTTTTCATTTTAATATCTTAATATTATGCATATTAGGTAAGTATGTTGTCCTTGACATATAGTAATACAATGTATACCGGGAAACTATGTTGTCCTTGTCATATTCTAAGATAACGAATATTAGGTATATAGATTTATTTGATTATTTAGAAAATACCACAGAGTCATAAGGGGAAGGAGAAGTGGGGATTTCAATCACCCTCTCTAGGGGTTGAGATAAAAAGTGTTTCCTTTCAAGTGGGTTTAAATGTTAGTAAGGATTTGCATATTTATGGTTTACAGGGACAAAATCTCTAGAAAACACATCGTTTTTTTAATAACATTGGTGTTTATCATGCACAAGAATTTGGAGTAATATGAAGAAATTATTGTTTTTTTGTTAGGATAATATCAAATGGAGAAATACGTTATAAACTTGGGGAAATATTTAGTAAGTGGGAAAATGAATCTCCCTAGGTTGGTGTCGTATAGATGGCATGTGTCTTGGCCACTAATGGCCTGTGATTTATATTCTATGATAGTGGTGTTTAGGTACCAAGAGGTGACAACCATGTCAAAAATTTCGGCATCATGGTGATACATATACTCATCACCTAGAAATATAGGCTTAAGGAGATTAATTTTGGATGTGGAGGCCATTTTAGGTGAATTGGTAGACTGGTAGGTTTAAACTAGGTTGATAGGGTAACTAGAAGGTAAAAGATCCTTTTTACTATTTATGTTAAGAAAAATGATGGAGAGGATTCAATACAATATTTTACCAAGAGGGTAATAGATGATCATCATGGAAATGCTACTGTGTTCTCGTATTGATTGGGATAGTAAAGTGGGTGCAAGGTTACTCAATTTATTGTTCTAGATAAAGAAAAAATAACATTGAAATACAAACCCCCTTTTATTTAACAGTTAAACCTCGAATTCAAATACTTGGTGATATTTAAGTTTGTGCACTACACTAATTTCCTATGGTGTCAATGGACCCCAGATTCCATGTGTCTACTCATGCCTAGCTGACATGGATGCCACCATGTTTTTCCCTTGCATGCATGGAGGCATTTCCATTTTTCTTTTCAGGAAGAAACCACCTTATATTTACATGAGTGAAAATGGCTAATGAGCATGGTGGTAATGGAAAGGGATTTATCAAGCCATTATCAATTTAAAAACTAAACCTTTCCTTGATATTTTGGATCCAACGATTCCTCACGAAATTTTTAACCAGTGTATAACTTCTTGACATGCTATTATTATGGACCATTGATCTATGTGGCTTGCTTTATATTATCTTGGTCACTTTTATTATCTCTCTTGCACTTTGATTGAGAACTTTTTCTCTTGACCATTGATCTTCTTAGAATCTTCCATATTTTCTCTCTCATATTTTAGCTCCTAATTTGCATTACCATCAAGTCATTTACCTTGGTTCTATCATTATTTCTCTTAGGAGCATGATTGCTTGTCTCTTTGGTCGAGGGTTACAACTCTTTGTTCATCGCGTATTTAAATCTTTCTCACAACCTTCAACACCTTCTTGATCTAGTAATATTTTAATTAATTTCTCAACGGATTTAACACAAGTATATCCAACCAATTTAAAACTCTTTAGGCTTATGACTTCTCAAAAATTCTCAGAGATAACATGGGCTCAAACAGGGACATCCTTTTTTTTAAGTAAAAACTAATAAATGTAGACTAGTTTCGTCTGTGTATTGGGTTACGAATTTATATCTTCTTGAGAATTCTCACACATTGTGCAACCTTAAATCTTGCACAATATTTACAAACTTGGAAAAATAAAATTGGAAATGCTTGAGCAAACTGAAAGGAAAATAAATGAGGATAAATTTAAAAAATTATGTTCTACTATGTACATATATGTACAACACTTTTGGATTTTTAGTATAGTAAGAATCTCTTGAAAATCCTTCCATTGACAAATTCCTCAATTACTTCACCATATATTTTTCCGAGAATGTAGGTTATGTTTCTTCAAATATTTGATATCAGATAAGGTCCTACCCAAAGGTTATACAAATTTTCATGTTTTCCTTTGTCCTCTCTTTTGGAATCCCATCTTAGGACTATATGCACTAGCTCGGAATCTCTTTCAATTTCAATTTTGTCAAAATTATTTGTCATCCTCCTTTGGTGCTATTGCAACATTATAATGGCCTACTCTCTATCATTTTGTAGCTCTATCAACTCATAGATCCTTCTTCCCATGTCATTCTACTCTCCCATTTCCTTTTGGATCAACATTATTACAATGATCCCTAATTGAATTGGTAGTAATTCTTCCTTTCCATAGACCAGTTGAAATGGGGAGGTTCCAATAGACCTTTTGGTGCTTATTCTATCAACCTGTAATGAATACCCAAAATTTATGTCCCATTCCCTTTTTTCTCTAACATCTTTTTATTATCCCAAGTATGTTTTTGTTAGATTATTATGCCAATCCATTTCCCTGTGGATAGTACAGGGTGGAATTTCCAAACTCAATATTATACTTTTAGAAAAATTATACCATTTTGACTAATTGAAATCCTATGAATTATCATCAATGATCTTTCCAGGGCACCCAAACCTTGACAACATGTTTTCCTCTAGGAACTTGATTATAACTGTGTCATATGATAATATAGTTTTTATTTCATATACCCACTTAGTGAAGTAATCAATGGATATTAGAATACACCTATGCTAGCCACCAGAGTGGGGATTTATATCTCCAATAAAATTTATTCCCCACTACTGAAAAGGATTTGATGTCTTTCTTCAATTCAAAGGAATATACTTGAACTTTTGTTTCCTTTCAAATAATTGACACTCAATGCATGATCTAACCATGTGTTTGCATATGAAAATAAATTTGTCTAATACTATATTTCTCCAATAACTTTATTATCTATGGCCCTCTAAGCATGGTGTCCTCTACATATTCCCTTGTCGAACCCTGTGATCATTCCCTCTCCTTCTTATTCTATTAAAAAATTTAGCAATATTCCTAGAGGATCCTTGCAATAAAGGTACTCATCTAGTATGCCATATTTGATAGCTTATAGCTTCAAATATGTTTCTTTGGCTTTACTCAAGTGATCTGGACATTCAATATGTACCAACAAGAAGACAATGTATTTATACCATGGGGACTCTATAACTAGGATTTATTTCATGGGATTTGTGCGAAGATTGTATTTTCCTTTTTAATTTTCTTCTTCTACGAATTTAGCTACCAAATTCAAGTCTAATGCCTCATAATTTGATTCATCCAACAACCTTTCCAATCCTTTTCCTCTTACTAATTTGGGAGGCTTTATTTTCTAGATGAAACTCTTGAATCTTCACAATCCACTTACCCATTCTACCTTCATTATCTATTTGAATGAGAATTTCTTTGAATGTACTATGTGGAACATAAGAAATCACATGAGAGTGTAACACATAGCATATGAATGACTCTAGTTCCTTAGCCATGGTATAGTTTTGTTTTTCCATTAAACTATATTTCATTTCTACATCTCTCAAAGCCTTAGTGAAAAAAGCTATAGGATTCTCATGTCCTTCTTGGTTCTTTTGCAATAATATAGATACTATATTATTTGTTGAAGAAAAGGAAAAAATTAAGAAAGGATTAGTATAAATAGGGTTTATCAAAATAAGGGCTTCTCCAATGGATCTTTTTAGCTAGAAAGCTTCTTTAGAGTCTTTGGTCTAGTTAACCTAGTTACCATTTTGAAGCATGCTTGTAATGGTCTCTATCAGCTCTACCAAGTTAGGTATGAACCTCCTAAGAAAGATTATTTTTCCTATGAATGACTACACTTCCTTTTTATTCTTGGGGATTTCTATCAATTGTATGGATGCCACACTTCATGGATATATTTTCACCCAATATTTGGAATGAGAATTTTTTAGAGGCCATAAACCTAAATAGTTATACAATTTACTAGAAATACTAAGTCAAGGCCCTGGAGAGCTAAGACTAAAGGTACTTGAGCCACTTGGGAACTTAAAATAAGTAGGAGAATAAGAAAGTGTGATGATGATAGCGTGGAAACCATGGGATAGAGCTATACTAGGTTCCTAAAATACAAAATCATAGGATTGAGGAAGTGTCTTGGTGATCAAGTGATCAAGAGCTAAAGCTGATAGGGAATATATGGATATTTCCCAAAATATCAATGGTCAATATCAAGAGATGATGATCAAAGTATAAGAGTAAAAAAAAAGTTATCGGTCTAATCTAAAAAGGACCCCATAGATCAACAACTAATACAGATATCGTGCTATGAAGTTGCACACTAGTTAAAAATACACCAATAAATCCTTGTCACAAAACTTCTAGGGACACATGTAGTTCTCTAATTGATAATGGCTTGATCGAGCCCTCTCTAGTATTGTCAAGATCATGGGATATTATTGCCTATATGAAACTAGATCTATTTTCATCCAAAAGAGAAAAATGGTAAGGTATCCACACCTGCAAATGAGATACACAGTGACATCCACATCATCTAGGCACAAGATGACACTTATCAGGTGGGTCCAGTGGCAATATATGACATCATTATATGGGCCAAATGAGGTTCTTCCAAGTTTCTGAATTTAAATGTTTTAATCATTAAAGAGGTGAAATTTTGAATTTCAAATTTATTATGTCACCATCTAGAAGAAAAGAACAAACACCCGGCATCCACGATCTAGTTAACACCTACAACAAATAGTACTAGCACACCTGCAATATTTTACACCGTAAGTATTTACTATGTCTAAAAACTTCTCTATTTGTTTTTACCATTAGATAAAGCAGTATAAAGAACTTATGCCCCTTTGATTATCCCTATAAACCTATTTTAACGCTACCACCTTTCCAATTCACCCAAAATGGCCTCTGCATCCAAAGTGAATATCTATAAGCATATTTTCTTAAATGGTGAGCATATTTATGACCATGACGTGGATACCTTTGATGAAGTGGTCACCTACTCCAACCTACTATCCACTGTCAAAGAATTGCAAACCCAGACCATTCCCATTTGATGGAGACAAATATAGCTATATCCATATGCCCCTACATTGTTTACTTATTTGAATTTATCACTTGGTGCTCCATCCATTATTCACCCAATAAAATAATCATCCTTTCCTTTGATTACACAAAAAAACTTGAGCATGATAAACACTGATTCCATTCAAAAAATGTTGTGTTTTCCTAAGATCATGTCACTGAAAACCCTCCACAAACAAAGTCTTTCCTCAACCTATTGGTCATTAAAAAATATTTAAATAAGTGACTTCTTATACCAACACATGGAGATGATAATGCAAATCCCTAATTCCTCATAGACTTATGATGACATGGTATTCTTTGAAATCTCAAAGGAATCCATTTCCTTAATAAATATGATCATAGGATATGATAGTGGTAAATCAATATGATCATAGGATATGATAGTGATACCACTGATGATGACACTATTTTAGGATTTATGAACTACTTAACTCCTACCACTATGCTTATGCCCCTAAAGTTTGGTTTATGTAATTATTTGGCACAAGAAGTTCATTCCCAATTAGAATAAAGTCTTATCATGAAACAATTTAAATACCCATCCTATTTCTTCTACATGTTCCTTTATAAAAATTTTGAGCATTCTAAAATATTGAATTTAAAAATCAAAGATGAGAGTGTAAATTAATTTCATGTGTATGAGTGGAGTGAATTAATTTTGAGAAATACTGGAAACCCCAAGTAAATATAGTTTTCCAACAAAGTGATGACCATAACTTACACTTTGATACATGAAATTTCACCTCCAAGGATGTTCATAGAGATAAAACACCATTACAAATGAGTCTTGTTAAGAGGACATGTGATTGGTTTATATATGAAGATTATACTATTTTCAGAGTTTATGGATTTGAGGAGGATCCCTACAAACTTCCTTCATTCCTCACCCCTAGGGTGTTTTCCATGGAGTAAAAAATGAAAATTTTCATACTGAATTAGATGCATTTATTACATTTCCAGAATAAATGAACTTTCTTATTACCCAAAGTGATGGGACCCTTCCAAGTCAAAGTATAGATTGTATTGCAATACACAGAAGAGTTCCAACTAGAATTGAATTTGGAAAATGAAAAGAAACGATAATGTGATCCTTATCATATCATTTTTAAATTTAGAGGTGAAAATAATAATTCTCCCTACAACTATGTTCCAAATCCAAAGTGGGAGAGAATTCCAAATTTGGAAATATGGGAACAGGTAGTGAAAACCTAGAGTGGTGCACAAGAGAAGGATACCATAGGTACATAAATGGGAAAAAAAAGAGAGGATATGAAGAGCTCCAATTAGATATGGAAATTGATGGGGCTAAGTAGGTACCTTAGAATAAGAAGTCCAGAAGAAAGGAAGGAGGGGAGGTACAACAAGCATTGATAGTGAAGAATTTTGGTGATGAAATTTTAAGAGAGTTAACTGAGATACTATAGTAGCCATAAGATAGAAAAAATGTGTCACCAATGAAATTAATGCACTACCCCTCCATCGTGTTTTTAGTACCTCAGAATCTACCTTCCTCACTTTCAATAGTACTAATACTATCCAAATCTATTCTCAAAACCAAATACATGATTACAAGAGAAAAGGGTATAGCTTTTGTGAAAGAGATCAGGAAGCAGGTAGGAACAACATATAAGATATTATTGATAATGAAATACCATAGAAATGATACTTTGAGAATGTCAATTATAGAGCCTAAACGTCCTATACCCGCCAGATACAGTGCTTGGAGGGAGAATGAGTATGAGGTATATTTCAAGTAATTTAGGAAGCTAGACAAAACATATTTTTATAGACAAGCTAGTTACATTATGTGTAAGGATGTAGTCCATTATGCTTCCATTGATAAGAATTTGAGATTATCCCTATGCAAATTTGAGAAATTATTGAAGGTAGAAAGAGTGACAACCAACGCTATACAGGTAACCATCAAAGAGATGGAAAACAAAATTGTATCCTTGGGGGTATATTCAACAGAAATATCCATTCTAAATGACAATTTATACAAAAATACAATGAGATTAAACATCTAAAAAAATAGTTAAATATTCCTAGAGAAAAACTAGTTCAAAATCCTAAACATATGAAGGCATAGGAAGAAAATGATCATATATATGGGAGTATGTTGAACTACAAAAACATTGCATAGGAGAGTCAAAATAAAGTAAATGAGATACAATGGTATATTTCTACACTAAATTTGTAGAAGAAAAATATATCTACAAAGAATACTCCCCATGCATCCTCTCCCAACATAGAAGAACTAAATCAAGATACATGGGAAGAATAATAGTTCTCAAGGAAGCTGAGAAGTAGCCTAATAGATCTAGCATTGGATTCTATGGAATAAGATAGCTCAATTTAGAAAAAAGATGATATGGATAGAATAATTAAAGATATAGAAGGTGAGATGAGTCAAAATGATAACAGAATTGTATACCTAGAAGGTGAAGTAATTAAGAAGGAGGATCCTATTGATGATTTGGAGAATGAAAGAGATTATTTTAAAAAGATAGATCACCAAGTTCCAATTAGATTCCAAGGACAGGAATTATTAAGAAGGACTAGCAAATACTTATGGGACATGATATCCCAATACTTTCTAAATAAATGGGATCATTGTGAGGTGACCCAATATGATCTCTATATGGCTAAAGCAACTTAAGAAGAAGTGAAGAGAGTAGAAAAATATCTGGAAGAAATTCCAAAGCAATAAACATAAACAATTGAAAACATAAAGTACATGACACAAAGACATTTTGAAGAGAAACAAATTACAAACATAACTCATTTGATTAATATAGAAAATATAATGATCACAAAGCAGACATTTCTAAAAATAACCCAAGTTAAAATCAGGGCCCTCACTCATGGAGTAACATCCTTCAAAGGCCTTTTTCTGATGTCATAAAGTTGGGAATTCCCCATACATGGGATGGAAATGGAGAGATGTATTATAAACAAGATTCCAGATATAGAATAATACAAACAAGAGATGAAATAGTACAATTTGAGGTGCTATAAGTTGAGATAAGTGGTGATCCAGTAATTTATAGGATGGAAACTGAATTTGAGATTTGTGCTTTTCTTAAGAATATATCGATGAAGTTAAAGCATATATCATATGAAAAGGAAACAAATGAAGAGATAGAATTTGTGGATTTGAAATATCGCCACTATCCTATAGGTAAATAACAACAATATTTCTTAAAATACCATAAATTGATTTTGCCATCTCAAGGAGAAACACAAGGGAAAACATCAAGCCAAGTGTAAGGATAATCTATAGGTCATCCACATCCTCAATTTTATGTGATTACGAGGATATGAAAATATTCAATTGATGCATCAGTTCCTTAGGTAGAAAAGTGGCATGTTAATGGGACAACCAAGTGTACAACCAACTATGCATCTAGTTGGGTATTCAGTTGGTATGGCATGTTGACAAATGAGAGGGTAGTCATGTCGACGTAAGGGAACCAAAAAAGGCTTGAGCAAGAAGAAAAAAATAAGACAAAAGGACATTAATATTTTGTAAAATGTAAAGTAAAAGTGATATACCTAAAAGGTTGTTAAATATCAGTTACAACAAACAAAAAGTGGTTACAAATTCTGAAGCTATAAAAGACAATTCAAGCTTAGATAACAAGGCAGGAATTTCTTAGAGGGTCTCTAGAATTACTGAGTTGATGTAATTTGTTTATATGTACAAATTTTTTATGAGATTAATATTGTGGAGTGTGACATATATTGTTTTCCTCTATAATTTTGTCCTTCTCCATATTTACATAGTTGATTCCTTCTCTATGTAAATATTGCTTGCGAAATTAATCAAGTTTGAGAAGCATATTCACTTATGTTTTTATTAGTGATGGGAATGTATGATGAATGTTGAGAATGATGTGAGAGGTTTCAATTGTTTTGACCTATATTGAATTTCTTAGATGATCATGTGATTATGTTAGATCATCATACCTCCTAGTACCATGGTCACATACACCTAGGACACACTTTCATTTGTTGTGTACTTATGCCATTTGGTCCAAACCTTGGTTATGATAGTCTAGCAAGGTATTTCAGGGTTTTAGACTCATTAATGCAACCAATATCCCACACTTAATCATTCAGGAGACACTTGAACCCCCATTTATGATATTTCATCCCTTGGTGCACTCCAACTCCTTAAAACATGGAATTGGTTTGACCAGAGGTGCCCATGCATTGTATTTGAGTGTGTTTTCTCTTTTGTACCATTTATTATTTCCTAGAGCCACTCCCACTCACCCATGCACTCCAGCACACCTATCATAAACTAATTTTATGTCCTAGAATGCTTCACACATGTTCATATGGACATTCGTGTCCATTTGAGGTGGTTCAGGAGCTCATTGGTTCATTTAGGGGGTTCGAGGTCTAATATTATCCTGCCACATGTATGCCTCCAATTCGCCTTCAAAGAATAAATATTTTCACCTATTGTATTATATTCATTTTACATACATATTTACGTGTTGGACAATAATAGAAAATTTAGTTATTGTCACTATTCCTATGTATTAATTTTGCTCTTTTCACTAGTTTTTGTATAGTTTATGAAATTCTTGAGTTGTGAGGATTCCCTTATATCCTAGATCTTGTTGTGAATCTGATTTTCACATGGTAGAAGAGATATTTGTATTTTTAAGTTGAATTGAAAGATTTGCATTTTCTATCTAGGGCGTCCTCTAGAAAAAATGAGTGTTTTCATTGTAGGTAGTTTCAGTGTCTTTGTCACTCGGTGCACAAGGAGAAATAGAGCAGATTTGTGTCTTTATTACCCAATTCAATTATTTTGAATGGAAGACGAAAATGATGATCCAACTAAGGTTGATAGTCCTGTATAAAGTAACCATGGCGATGGAGAATTAGCACAACTATGTTGTGGAAATATTGAAGTACTTTAGCAGGTTGGATGAGGCATTCAAGATGCTTTGTATCACTATTTCAAGGGATCTTCTCTTCCATGTAGAAATTATTACTACACCAAATGAATTATGTCTCAATATTGAGTTGCTATTTGGGAATACTTATGAGAAGAGAGGACACCAAATAAAAAATGAGTTAATCGCATTGAGCCCAACTCACTTTGAGAGAATCCAACATTTCTTTACAAAGTTCAAAGCCTTGGTAATTCAACTGAACTAGTGTGTCATCAAGAAGAAAGAGGAACACATGATATTTTCCATTCTTTCGAGGCTAAGCCCTGAGTATTCAATGTTTGTATCCACATTCCACTAAGGAAAGATGCCAATTCAAAATTGGAGAATGCCTTCATTGACATACTTCATGGATTCATTGAATCACGAAGAAGAAAAATTGGTCCAAATGGGTACCATCAAATCAAACAAGGATCAATCCCTTCCTATAGTTGTTTCGAATCAATCCAAAGGAAAGAATAAATCCAAATATTTGAAAAATCAAGAGAAGCCCAAATCTTTAGGTCAAGGTTCAAATCCTAGCAAGGACAAAGAGAAGAAGAAGAAAGAGAACAAAAAATGCACTTATTGTAGAAAATGTTAGCATCTAGAGAGTGCATTCATCAATAAAACCATTGGCATGATGGAGTGATTCCTTGAGAAGAACAACACCCCCCTTGCAGAAGTCACAAGGAAGAAAGAGGGGGTTTAAGATCAGAGAACAAGGATAGATGCCATGCATTGGTTGTTGAATCTTATGACTCTTCTTCCTTCATCATAGATTCATGTTCCTCAAGTCACATGGATTCCATAAAAGACTCCTTGTATCTACATCCTTACAGTGGTCTATCCATCCTCATGGGTGATGACTCTGAGATCCCAACCAAAGGGATTGGCGGGATCAACCTTGAAAATGGGTACTTCAACAATGTGTTGTATGTGACTGATCTTGCATCCAAAATTCTCTTCATATATCAAATGAATCACATAGGTATAACCAAGAGAGTAACATTTACTCAATATGATGTGGAAATATAAGAAATTTCTACAAGACAAGTTGTTCCAGTAGGTATTGTAGATCACGACTCGAGGATTTATAAGTTCCCACACTTTATTACTTACTCCCAAGGGAATGCACTCCTATCACATGACAATGAGACCAAAAATATATGGAATGATATGTTTGGACACCTCAACTACAGGTATCTTCAAGCATTGAGAACAAAAAAAATGGTTGAAGGGATTCCAACCATCAAGTATTCCAAAGTCACATGTAGGGGATGAATAGTTGGGACACATGCAGAGCACAAGTATGACAAGGGGAAGGAAATAAGGGATGTCCAAGTTATTGAGTTGATCCATTCATATATGATAGGACTTATTCCCACACCCTTCTATGGAAACTCAAGGTATTATTTTACTTTCATATATGATTTCTCTAGGTACTATTGGGTGTATTTTCTTAAGAAAAAATATGAAGTGTTTGAGACCTTCAAAGTATTCAAGTATTTAGTTGAGAACTTGATTGGGAATAAAATAAAGATCTTAAGGACAAATAATTTCAAGGACTATGTCAACAAGAACCTACAACATCTATGTGAACAAAACGGCATTCCAATGCAACAATATGTACCTTACACACCACAACAAAATGGTGTTGTAGATCACAAGAATAGAGCATTGAAGG
Source organism: Pseudotsuga menziesii (assembly GCA_001517045.1). Taxonomy (NCBI): domain Eukaryota; kingdom Viridiplantae; phylum Streptophyta; class Pinopsida; order Pinales; family Pinaceae; genus Pseudotsuga; species Pseudotsuga menziesii. Next base: position 133,804 of record LPNX010552688.1, read on the forward strand.
GGATGGCCACTTGCATGATGGAGGGTAGGGATTTGTGTCTTAATATATGGGATGAAGTCATCAGTTATGATGCATATGTTTAGAAAAGAGCTCCACAAAAATCATTGGAAGAGAAAACCTTATTTGAGGCTTGGAGTGGTCACAAGCCCAGTGTTTCTCATTTCAGGGTTTTTGTCTCAAAGGCTTGGGCTATAACTCCTCCCGAGAAGAGAAAGGCCTTGAAACCTCAAATAAAGGTGTCCATTATGGATGGATATTATGAATATGCAAAGGGATACAATTTTAATGTAAATTCTCAACTAATGTGGACAAAGGTTGTTTCCCTAGTCCAAATAACTCAAATCTAGAACAAAACACCTACAGAAGGAAGAATCCTTTCCCTAGAATGCAAATCCCTAATTCCCCATAGCCTTATGATGACATGATATTCTTTGAAATCTCAAAGGAATCCATTTCCTTAATCAATATGATCATAGGATATTGTTATACCAAAATCCTATCACCATCATGTGATAAGACATTTGGCATACCTACTTGCCCTGAATCCCAGCTTCTGGAGTGGAAACTAAATGGTTTTTCATCAATCTTTCATACAAATTCCCAGTACCACGCATGCCCCTTTATCCAGGAGCGGTACCCCTGTTCGCACCACCCATCATCGGTTTCCCATAAGCGGTGCCACCGCTTATTGTCCTTGGTCCATAAGCGGTTATTACCATAACCGCTATGTCATAGAAGGAGAAACGCGGTAACCTGGGTAAAAAGGGAAAAATAGAAGTTTCTCGAGGCTTATAGATGATAAGCCTCATGTCCTACCTTATCCCTACTGTTGTGGGTTGGTTGAGCTTGAGATCCCTCATCCTAGGATCTTAGAGGCCACCTCACCCACTAATTTCTCAACCATCTCTATNATCCATGGTTGAAGAGAGAACACTTGAGGTATTGTTATGCTGTTGGATTGACCATTGGACCAAGATCATTTGGAGAGAGCATAGAGAGCTAGAGTTGGAGATTTTGAGGATGAGAAGGTCTGGTTTCATGGAGATACATGTCAACACTAAGGCTTGGTTGTAAAATTCTTCATTTTCTTTAATGCAAGTTGATTTATGTCCCACAAATTTTGTTGTTGTTGTGATTTCACATATATGTTGCTAGATTCCTTAGTCACTAGCATAGATTAGTAGATCATATTACGGTTGCTTTGATATGTTTCGTGTTGAGCTTGATTGTAGGTACAAAGGTGGACTATCAAAGCCTTGTATTCCAAATATCTACAGCGTCTAGGGAGAGTCTTCAATCTCTATCCTCTATTTGTTCTGGATCGGAACCATTCAAACCAGTGGAACACCTTGCTGTCCGCAGGAGGTGAAATATTCTAGCTAACAGATATGATAGTGTTGATGTATATGTAACTTCGGAATGTATTCTTCTATGTATTTCATATATTGTAACCCGATGTTTATTCCGGGATGTTTCTATTATGAATTTGAGTCATGTGGT
>LPNX010552688.1:141488-171552 GCA_001517045.1 Pseudotsuga menziesii
AGTGATACCAATGATGATGAAACTATTTTAGGATGTATGCACTACTTAACTGCTACCACTATGCTTATGCACCTAAATATTGGTTTATGTAATTATTTGGTGCAAGAAATTCATTCCCAATTAGAAGAAATTCTTATCACAAAACAATTTAAATACCCATCCTATTTCTTCTACACGTTCCTTTATCAAAATTTTGAGCATTATAAAATATTGAATTTGAAAATGAAAGACGAGAGCGGAAATTAATTTCATGTGTATGAGTGTAGTGACTTAATTTTTAGAAATACTGGAAACCCCAAGTACATATAGTTTTCCAACAAAGTGATGACCATTACTTACACTTTGATACATGAAATTTCACCTCCAAGGATGTTCAGAGAGAAAAAAACACCATTACAAATGAGTCTTGTTAAGAGGACGTGTGATTGGTTTATATATGAAGATTATACTATTTTCAAAAGTTTATGGATTTGAGGAGAATCCCTACAAACTTCCTTCATTCCTCACCCCTAGGGTGTTTTCCATGGAGTAAAAAATCAAAAGTTTCATACTTGATTAGATTCATTTGTTACATTTCTAAAATAAAAGAACTTTCTTATTACCCAAAGTGATGGGACCCTTCCAAGTCAAAGTATTGATTGTATTGCAATACACGAAAGAGTTCCAACAAGAATTGAATTTGGAAAATGAAAAGAAACGATAATGTGATCCTCATCATATCATTTTTAAATTGAGAGGTGAAAATAATAATTCTCCCTACAACTATGTTCCAAATCCAGAGTGGGAAAGAATTCCAAATTTGGAAATATGGGAAAAAGTAGGGAAAACCTAGAGTGGTGCACAAGAGAAGGATACCATAGGTACATAAATGGGAAAAAAAGAGAGGAGATGAAGAGCTCCAATTAGATATGGAAATTTATGGGGATAAGTAGGGACCTTAGAATAAGAAGTCCGGAAGAAAGGAAGGAGGGGAGGTACAAAAAGCATTGACAGTGAAGAATTGTGGTGATGAAATTTCAAGAGAGTTAACTGAGATAATATAGTAGCCATAAGATAGAAAAAATGTGTCATAAATTAAATTAATGCACCACCCATCCATCGTGTTTTTAGTACATCAGAACCTACCTTCCTCACTTTCAATAGTACTAATACTATCCAAATCTAATCTCAAAACCAAATACATGATTATAAGAGAAAAGGGTATAGCTTTTGTGAAAGAGATCAGGAAGCAGGTAGGAAAAACATATAAGATATTATTTATAATGACATACCATAGGAATGATACTTTGAGAATGTCAATTCTAGATCCTAAAGTTCCTATGCCCACAAGATATGGTGCTTGGATGGAGAATGAGTATGAGGTACACTTCAAGTCATTTAGGAAGCTACACAAAACATATTTTTATAGACAATATAGTGACATGATGTGTAAGGATGTAGTCCATTATGCTTCCATTGATAAGAAGTTGAGATGATCCCTATGCAAATTTGAGAAATTATTGAAGGTAGAAAGAGTGACAGCCAACGCTATATAGGTAACCATCAAAGAGATGGAAAACAAAATTGTATCCTTGGGGGTATATTCAGCAGACATATCCATTCTAAATGTTTGTTTATACAAAAATACAATGAGATTACACATCTAAAAAAGTAGTTAAAGATGCCTAGAGAAAAACTAGTTCAAAATCCTAAACATATGAAGGCATAGGAAGAAAATGATCGTATATATGGGAGTATGTTGAAGTACAAAAACATTGTATAGGAGAATAAACATAAAGTAAATGAGATACAATGGTAGATTGCTACGCTAAATTTGTAGAAGAAAAATCTATCTACAAAGAATGCTCCCCATGCATCCTCTCCCAGTATAGAAGAACTAAATCAGGCTACAATAGATATAGCCTACAATAGATATAGCATTGGATTCCATGGAATAAGATAGCTCAATTTAGAAAACAGATGATATGGATAGCATAATTAAAGATATATAAGGTGAGATGAGTCAAAATGATAACATAATTGTATACCTAGAAGGTGAACTAATTAAGAAGGAGGATCTGATTGATGGTCTGGAGAATGAAAGAGATTATTTAAAAAACTAGATCACCAAGTTCATATTAGATTCCAAAGGAGAGGAATTATTGGGAAGGACTAGCAAAATACTTATGGGACATGATATCCCAATACTTTCTAAATAAATGGGATCATTGTGAGGTGACCCAAGATGATCTATAGATGGCTAAAGGAACTCAAGAAGTAGTTAATAGAGTGGAAAAATATCTAGGAGAAATTTCAAAGCAATAAACATAAATAATTGAAAACATAAAGTACATGACACAAAGACAGTTTTAAGAGCAAAAAATCACCAACATAACTCATTTGATTAATATAGAAAATAAAATGATCATGAATCAGACATTTCTAAAGAGAACCCAAGTTAAAATAAGGGCCCTCACTCATGGAGTAACATCCTGTAAAGGCGTTTTTAATATGTCATAAAGTTGGGACTTCCTCATCCATGGGATGGAAATGGAGAGATGTATTATAAATAAGATTACAAATATAGAATAATACAAACAAGAGATGAAATAGTACAATTTGAGGTACTACAAGGTGAGATAAGTGCTAATCAAGTAATTTACAAGATGTAAATTGAATTTGAGATATGTTCTTTTCTTAAGAATATATCGATAAAGTTACATCCTATATCATATGAAAAAGACACAAATGAATAGATAGCATTTGAGGATTTGAAATCTAGCCACTATCCTATATGTGAATAATGAAAATATTTCTCAAAATACCATAAAATGATTTTTCCATCCCAAGGAGAAACGCAAGGGAAAACATCAAGCCAAGTGCAAGGACAATCTATAGGTCATCCATGTCCTCAATTTTATGTGACTACGAGGATATGAAAATATTCAATTGATGCATCAGTTCCTTAGGTAGAAAAGTGGAATGCTAATGGGACAACCAAGTGTACAACCAAATATGCATCTAGTTGGGCATTCAGTTGGTATGGCATGTTGACAAATGAGAGGGTAGTCATGTCGACATAAGGGAACCAAAAAAGGCTTGAGCAAGAAGAAACAGATAAGACAAAAGGATATTAATATTTTGTAAAATTTAAAGTAAAAGTGATATACCTACAAGGTTGTTAAAAATCAGTTACAACAAACAAAAAGTATTTACAAATTCTAAATCTATAAAAGACAATTCAAGCTTAGATAACAGGGCAGGAATTTCTTAGAGGGTCTCTAGAATTACTGAGTTGATGTAATTTGTTTATATATACAAACTTTTATGAGATTAATATTGTGGAGTGTGACATATATTGTTTTCCTCTATAATTTTTTCCTTCTCCATATTTACATAGTTGATTCCTTCTCTATGTAAATATTTCTTGTGAAATTAATCAAGTTTGAGAAGCAGTTCACTTACGTTTTTATTAGTGATGGAAATGTATGATGAATGTTGAGAATGAGGTTAGAGGTTTCATTTGTTTTGACCTCTATTTCATTTCTTAGATGATCATGTGATTCTGTTAGATCATCATACCTCCTAGTACCATGGTCACATACACCTAAGACACACTTTCATTTGTTGTGTACTTATGTCATTTGGTCCAAACCTTGGTTATGCTGGTCTAGCAAGGTATTTCAGGGTTTTGGACTCATTAATGCACCAAATATCCCACACTTAATCATTCAGGAGACACTTGAACCCCCCATTTATGATATTTCAATTCTTGGTGTACTCTAACTCCTTAAAACATGAAATGGGTTTGACTAGAGGTGCCCATGCATTATATTTGAGTGTTTTTCTCTTTTGTACAATTTATTATTTCCTAGAGCCACTTCCACTCACCCATGCACTCTAGCACACCTATCCTAACCTAATTTTAAGTCCTAGAATGCTTCACACATGTTCACATGGACATTCGTGTCCATTTTAGGTGGTTCGGGAGCTCATTGGTTCATCTAGGGGGTTTGAGGTCTAATGTAAGCCTGCCACACGTATGCCTCCAATTCACCTCCAAAGAATAAATATTTTCACCTATTGTATTATATTCATTTTCCATACATATTTGCATTTTGGACAGTAACAGAAAATTCAGTTATTGGCACTATCCCTATGTGTTAAGTTTGCTCTTTTCACTAGTTTTTGTGTAGTTTATGAAATTCTTGAGTTGTGAGGATTCCCTTATATCCTATATCTTGTTGTGAATCTGATTTTCACATGGTAGAAAATATATTTCTATTTGTAAGTTGAATTCAAAGCGTTATATTTTCTATCTATGGCCTCCTCTAGAAAAAATTGAGTGTTTTCATTGTAGGTAGTTTCAGTGTCTTTGTCACTCAGTGCGCAAGAAGAAATAGAGTAGAGTCTTGTCTTTATTTCCCAATTCAATTATTTTCACTAGAAGGCCAAAATGGTAATCCAACTAAGTTTTATAGTCCTGTACAAAGTAACCATGGGGATGGAGAACGAGCACAACTCTGTCGTGGAAATATTGAAGTACTTCAACAGGTTGGATGAGGCATTCAGGATGCTTTGTATCAATATTTTGGGGGATCTTATCTTCCATGTAGATAGTATTAATACACCCAATGAATAATGTCTCAATATTGAGTCACTATTTGGGAATACTAATGAGAAGATATGACACCAACTCAAAAATGATTTGATTGCATTGAGCCCAACTCACTTTGAGACGATCCAATATTTATTTACAAAGTTCAAAGCCTTGGTACTTCAGCTGAACTAGTGTGTCATCGAGAAGAAAGAGGAACATATGATATTGTTCATTCTTTTGAAGCTAATACCTGAGTATTCAATGTTTGTATCCACATTTCATTAAGGAAATATGACAATTCAAAATTGGAGAATTCCTTCACTGACATACTTCATGGATTCATTGATTCAGGAACAAGAAAAATTGGTCCAAATGGGTTCCATAAAATCAAACAAGGATGAATCCCTTGCTATATTTGTTTCTAATCAATCGAAAGGAAAGAATAAATTCAAATATTCAAAACATCAAGAGAACAAGAAGCAAGAGAATCCTAAATCTTTAGGTTGAGGTTCGAATCCTAGAAAGGACAAAGATAAGAAGAAGAAAAAGAACAAAAATTGAACTTATTGTAACAAATTTTAGCATATAGAGAGTGCATTCATCAATAAAACCATTGACATGATGGAGTGACTCCTTGAGAAGAACAACACCCCCCTTGCAGACATCACAAAGAAGAAAGAGGGAGGTACAAGCTTAGAGAACAATGATAGATTCCATACATTGGTTGCTGAATCTTCAGACTCTTCTTCCTTCATCATATATTCAGGTTCCTCAAGGAACATGGATTCCATAAAAGACTCCTTATTGGCTCTACATCCTTATAGTGGTCGATCCATCCTCATGGATGATGACTCTGAGATCCCAACCAAAGGGATTGGTGGGATCAACCTTGAAAATGGGTACTTCAACAATGTGTTGTATGTGACTGATCTTGAATCCAACCTAATATTCATATATCAAATGAATCACATGGGTATAACCAAGGATGTGGAAATATAAGAAATTTCTATAGGACAATTTGTTGCAGTAGGTATTGCAGATCATGAGTCGAGGATGTATAAGTTCCCTCACTTTCTTACTTACTCCCAAGGGAATGCACCCCTATCTCATGACAATGAAACCAAAAATATATGGAATGATAGGTTTGGACACCTCAACTACAGGTATCTTCAATCATTGAGAAAGAAAACATGGTTGAAGGCCTTCCAACCATCAAGTATTCCAAAGGCACATGTAGGGGATGCATAGTTGGGACACATGCAGAGCACAAGTATGACAAGGGGAAGGAAAGAAGGGATGTCCAAGTGATTGAGTTGATCCATTCATATCTGATAGGACCTCTTCCCACACCCTCCTATGGAAACTCAAGGTATGATTTAACTTTCATAGATGATTTCTCCAGGTATTGTTGGGTGTATTTTCTCAAGCAAAAATACAAAGTGTTTGAGACCTTCAAAGTATTTAAGTATTTAGTTGAGAAATTGATTGGGAATAAAGTAAAGGTATTAAGGATGAATAATTTCAAGGAATATGTCAACAATAACCTACAACATCTATGTTAAAAAAATGGCATTCCAATGCAACAATATGTTCCTTACACACCACAACAAAATGGTGTTGTAGAGCACAAGAATAGAGCATTGAAGGAGATGGACACTTGCATGATGGAGGGTAGGGATTTGTGTCCTAATATATGGGATGAAGTCATCACTTGTGATACATATGTTTAGAAAAGGGTTCCAAAAAAATCATTGGAATGGAAAACTTGATTTGAGGCTTGGAGTGGTCACAAGCCCAATGTTTCTCATTTCAGGGTTTTTGTCTCAAAGGCTTGGTCTATAATTCCTCCTGAGAAGAGAAAGGCCTTGTAACCTCAAAGAAAGGTGTCCATAATGGATGGATATGATGAATATGAAAATGGATACAATTTTAATGTAAATTCTTAACCAATGTGGACAAAGGTTGTTTCCCTAGTCCGAATAACTCAAATCTAGAACAAAACACCTACAAAAGGAAGAATCCTTCCCTAGAATGCTAGACTACATGAACTAGTTTTTCTCATACCTTTTAATGGGTTGTGAAGGTATGAACTTGTTTTTCTTGAGATATGTGTATATTAAACCTACAATAGACACAAAATAACGAGACAATATGAGAGTAACAAGATAATATGCAATTCTATGTAAATGAGCAAGGAAACAAACAATAAGCATAACATAAGAATGGCATACATAGTGTTTAGGGGAAATAAAAATTGTTTGTATTAATAAATAATGAAAAATATATCACAAATAAGTCTTGGTTTTGGGATCTCTTGAGAATTGTTCATTTCCTCAAGCTTCACCTTGCCTCTAATCACTCAAGAAAGTATGAGATTATTTGGACAGAGTTTGGATGCTATCACCCAATTTTCCTCCTCTTTCAAATGAGGGGTGAGACACTACCTAAAGGACTCAAAGGATAGAGTGGGTTGAGTATCATACCTAGGATATTGGAATTAGATTTCCACCTATCCAAATTATTAGGGATGAGTTTCCACGAATGCATCTTCGAGAAACATCTCGAAACTTCAATTTTTTTCCTTTATAAGTCGAGCACTGGAATTTTCATGAGGAAGACAGACGATGCTAGGGGGTATCGCCCATTTCAAGAAATAATCAGGTGGAATAACCTCTCCTTTCCAATGGAAAATGGTTCATTTCCAGTATAGGTACCACTGGTTGCATAATGAGAAGGTGTGGTGGTGGCTCAGAGAAAGGAATTACCCTTCCTCTCTCATTTTTTCACTTTAGTCTCTGCGGGATTCAAGCAATCAATGAGACACCTATCCCATATCATGTTGTTGAAAATAATTATTTGTAACATACTATATCTTTTATCCCTCATCCCATAAAACATTCATTAAAAGAAGTGTATGGTTCAAAGAAGATCCCATGCACGAGATTGAACTAGTCAAGGGGGATTTCTCACACCCTCCACTTATTGATGATCTAAGTGATGATTATTTCTCTGATTTTTATGATTTTGATATGGAATATGAATATTATGACATTAATATAGATATTGACTCACCCATCAGGCCAAAATGTTCTGAGAAAACCATACAAGCAACTGGTGATCTTGTTGGAGATCTACTAGACTCCAAGAAGACTAGATCTCAAGTTGACAATGTTTTCTCCAGTTTTGATTCAAACATTCCAAATAGATTCTTCATGATGGTTGTGTATGATCCTTATTAATATGAGGAATCATCACATGACCCAATATAGTAAACAATCATGCAAGAATATTTCAAGTATTTGCAAGACAATGAAACTTGGGAGTTGGTTCCTCTACCTTCCAAGAGGAAACTAGTGCAATGTAAGTGGGTCTTTAGGAACAAAGTGACTGCTGATGGTTATGATATCTATTACAATTCCTTGTTGGTTTAAAAATGCTTCTCTAAATTCCATGGAGTGTACAATCCAAATACATTTGCATTGGTTGCAAAGATGGACTCTATCAGGCTAGTTTTGGCCATTGCTACATTTGAGTGATGGGAGGTGCACCATATGGATGTGAAGAGTGATTTTATTCACGGTTAACTTAATGAGGATATTTATATGAATAAAATTCATGGTTTATTTCATGATTATTCACTTATTTTCAGGTTTAATAAGTCTTTGTATGGACTCAAGCAAGCCCCCAGGGCTTGGTATGCCAAGATGGGAAGCTTTCTTCTATCACTAGGATTTGAAAGATGCAAATATTATCCTAATGTATATTTTCATAATTTATATGATTAATTTCATATCATATTACTTTATGTTGATGATATTTGGATCACTGGAAGTTGCAATGCTGATATAGGTTCAATTAAGTCTTCTTTGGATAATGTGTTTTCAATGACTGACCTTGGATTGTTGAAACAATTTCTTGGATTGGAGATTGAGAAATTTGATGCAGATATAAAGGTCAGCCAATACAATTATGGTGTATACCTATTATTAAATTTCAAAATGGCTGACTGTAAGGAAAGAAATTGTCCCTTCCTTTCAGAAGTGAAACTAGGTGATTTCAGTTCATCTCCATTGGTGGACAACTCATTGTATCGACAACTAGTTGGGAGATTTTTGTATCTCACACACTGCCAACCTGATTTGGATTATGAAGTGAGTGTTGTTGCAAGGTATATGTAGGAGCCTCATGAGATCCATTATAAGGTTTCTAAAAATATATTTTATTATGTGCAAGGAACCAAACACTTCGGGATACACTATGCTAGTAGTTCTCCACTAGATATAGTTAGATTTACTGATTTTGATTGAGATGGATATTCCATTGACAAAAATTCCACTTCAGGTTATGTATTCATGCTTGCAAATGGTCCCATATGATGGTTAAGTGAGAAACAACACACTATATCCCTTTCATCAGCGAAGGTCGAGTACAAATGAGCAGTGAATGCAACTACACAATGTGTGTTGTTGCAAGAAATTCTTGGAGAACTTGGTTTTGCGTTTGATTCACCTAATGTCATTTGGTTTGATAATAAAAGTGAAATAAATATTTCCATCAATCCAACATAGAGACATAGGAGCAATAACATTGACATACACATGCACTACATCCATAGCTTGGTGCATGAGCAGGTGATATCATTGCAGTATTTCCCATCTGTAGAGCAAAATTGCTGACATCTTCACCAAGAGCTTAATAGAGAAGACATTCACCTATATGAGGTCACTCCTTGGAGTGGGTGACATGTGGTGATGACTAATATTCACTTTCATATTTTTCTCCTTGTCCATTTTAGAGGGGATTTTTTGTTCCCATGATGTTTTCCTCCTTATCTTGGTTATATGGACAAATAAAATTTTGTAAGAGGTGACTTGAGCCTTAGGTTCTAAGGACTCAATTTTTTATATGGTTACAATAATTTAGGATTAATGGGGGGGTTTATAGCCTCATACCACCTATTACCATTGTCACATACACCTAGGACACACTTTCATTTGTTTTGTACTTATGACATATGGTCCAAACCTTGGTTATGTTGGTATAACAAGGTATTTGGGGGTTTTGGATTAATTAATGCACCCAAGAACCCACATTTGATCATTCAGGAGACACATTCACCCTCATGTATGACAGCTTAGTCCTTGGTCCACTCCCAATCCTTAAAACATGGAACTATTTTCACTAGAGGCACCCATGCATTGTATTTGAGTGTTTTTTTCTCTTTTGGACCATTTATTGCTACCTAGAGCCACTCCAACTCACCCATGCACTACAAAATGGCTATTCTAACCTCATATATGTCATATAAATATTTACCCATGTTTACATGTCGATTCGTGACCGTTTGAGGTGGCTTGGGAGCTCATTGGTCCACCTAGAGGGATTTGAGGTCCAATCTAAGCCTGCCACATGCATGCCTCCAATTTTCCTCCAAATGATAATGATTTTCACCTATTGTATTATATTATGTTACAAACATATTTACATGTTGTATAGTAATAAAAAATTTAGTTATTGGCACTATTCCTACATGTTAACTCTTTTCACTATTTTTCTGCATAATTTGTAAAATTATTGAGTTGTGAGGATTCCCTTAGCTCGTAGATCTTGTTGTGAATCATATTTTCACATATTCAACAATGTTTTCAGACTTCTAATATTGTTTTTTTTTTGTATTTCATATTTATTTATGGTCCATAAAGCTCAAGAAATGTTTTACATCATGTAATAAAGTGATGAATTCTTTCTTGTAAGGCTCAATACTTTTTCCTATTATTTGAATGTAATATATTTGTCATAATGCACCTCTTATATATTGATTATGATCCATCTACTAAAATTCACCCTCACACTGATTCAGAGTGTTGTACACACTCGATAAAATCCCTTTGAACTACATTCATACATCCAAAATAGTTCATAGTTATCTCTAAAATGTTTAATTAACAACGTCATACAATGGATATTTATTTCTAAGATGTTTAAATTTTTGATCCTCATCATGCCATGGAATGTATTAAATTCATCCCAGTACACCTCAAGGACTAATAGAAACAATGTGTCCCACAAAATTACATTCCTGCAAAGCAAGATGATACTTCTGGTGATTCAAAGATAGTCCATATTTTATTAATTTGTTGAATGTATTCTTCCAATGTGACAAATTCTCATCATCATTTTTTTTCAGAAAACTGTCATGGAATATAGATATATGACAATGAATTTGTCCCTTTCACCAATAAAGGATATGTCTGTGGACCTATCGAATATTGCTCCTACATTCATCATCCTGTTGCAGCTGCAACAATTTCCGAAATTTTTGAAATTTTTGGACCCTCCTTTTGATTTTATCTAGCTCAGGTTTGTTTTATTTCTTTTGATATTTGGGAAATCAGAGGATTAGTTGACTATTTGTTTCTGCTGTTTCAAAATTTAAATGAACTAGTATTACTGTTGCCCAACCGAAGAGTCTTTCACTTTATTTGAGTACTTAACGTTTTTTATTTTTTGATGATTTTGTTTTATCGCTATCGGAGGTCAATTGACGAAGGAGTCGGGGCATTAGTCCTCTATGCCATCAATGTTTCAAAAGGGAAATGACGAACGCCACAATGGACAGTTCTGTTTCTTGTTTATCCGTGGCCTTTATCTCCTTTTGGTTTTAATGTTTAAACCTTTTTTACTGTAAATGGCTTGTTTTTTTTTATCACAATCAGAACGATTCTCGATAATGGATCAGAGGATTAGTCCTCTACGTCACTGACATTTCAGAAGGAAGTTAATGAGTAGTTTGAAGGTTAGACTTTCCGCTCGCCAATTCCAATACTTTAGTGGTTAGTCTTTTTGATCTTCGATGCATAACCATTGTGACGATAGTGCTCAGCATCGCCGACACCATGGCAACGTTTAGGTTTGAATTGTCGGCCCTTAGCATTTAGAGCTTCCGACCACTGACGGGTTTATGTTATCGCGGATCCGTAGTAGTCTGTAAGACTACCATTGTAACTATCAACAGAACTATACCCCCGACGTTTAATGTTTTCAACCACTGATAGGGTTTTCCTGCCGATTCTTTTAACGAGGGTTTATATATAGAGGCGAAGCATTATTTTATTATTATCCTGGTTGAAACTTGCATTTTCTTCGGTCCTTGTCGATTGAGCTATTTCACATGCCCAGCTGTCCAGATTTCACTCGTTGGCGTGCTACCATGGAGGTTTTGAGTCATCTTGTAGACTGCACTGCATTTTTGTTAGGTAGGTAGTCCATGACCTTGTTGTTTGATGTTTATTGGTTGATTGAAACTATGGTTTTTCCTAGGTAGGTTTTTCCCGCTTAGGTTTTTGCATGAGTTTTCCCTCTTAAAGTTTATTTTTCTTTGTTGTATACTTGCATAACATTTTAAGGCTAAGGAATTTAACTGTTACAGTTTGCTTGAGCAGGTTTTTCTTTTGAGCCCCCAGAATTGAGCCGTTATGTATGCTTTCCTTCTATCTGAAAGATTCAAGGGTTGGTGCAGACAAGCGTTACGCTATCTGCACCACCCATTCTTTGGTTATTCATGGCTGTTTGGGGGGAGTTTTAAACTGTTGCATACACTTACCCTATTTTCATGGGACAATAGAGGTTTTCAACGTTTTGATCTAGTTAGGGTTTTCTAGATGAAGAACCATAGTATAAGGTCTAGCATTTTGAGGTTTAGCAGTAGTAGCAATGCGGTCCATGCTTTTATTGAGGAGTTAGATTATTTCGAACACGACCCAGATTAAAATGAAGAGTCTATTTTACCAGGGCTATGATTTTAGTTACAGACAGTGGAATTAGAGGATTTTAAGACACAACCACATGATTTTTTTTCCTTGTCATGTTTCTTCTCATGCATTAATAATGTGTATATTTCATTTTCAGAATGTATATGGAAGACGTAAATAGATTGATACCAATTTTTCTATTATTGTTTCACCAAATAAAACCTAAATGGTCTAAGAACATGCTATGTTTATGGCAGGGTGATTGCTGCAAAGGAGATATGTCTAAAAGACAAAAGAAGAAGGCTCCAGTTGTTGAAGGAGAACCAGAGGTTGATATCATCACCACGTTTAAATACATATATGAAGATAACAAATCTACCACCAGGGTCAAACTGGATTATAAATAGGGGGAAATATACAGGATGATTGCAAATCAGAATGTGCTTGATGCAGGTTTCGAAGAGCTGACTATTTATGCAAACATCGAGAAATCGGCTCTTATGAAAGTAGCCACAAGACCTAAGTTGTTCCCATGCTCAGAGGTGATCGGTTGGATTCTTCCTAGGGAAGATGTAACTACGATGATCCTTAAAAATACTGCTAAGTAGGGATACACAACATACAACCCTGCTTTTGTCTCCATGGCATATCATCTGCCTCCTGCTCAGATTTACTTAACAGAAAGCTGGTTGAAAGAGATAGATATGGACCTGGTAGAAATAGTTAAAAGAATGATGATACTAGGGAAGAACTTTCGAACCAGGCCTTTAGGAGAATATGATACATCTGCTCTCTAGACTCCCTATATATTTATTGCACTGATGCTGAATAGGATTTTTGGGAGAGCTCATGGAAAAAGATTCAAATTAGGATGGATACCAATTATCTTCTATGTGACCACTCAGAGAACCATATTCAATTGGGAAAACATAGTGTCCAATAGCCTCTCATCATGCATATCTTCAGCCTTGGGATGGGTGTCATAGAAGAACTTAGAGTTCTACATGAGCTCTATCCTAGTTGACTGTATACTATGTACCTAGTCTTTTCCAGCCTTGATGTGTAATTGGGATAGGGACAGGACCCCAGTATACACTGCATAGAAATTAGTTTGGGTACACAAATACTATAGCTACTACAGAGAAATATGTGAACACTTCATCATGCCTTTGTACACTCTAATTTTCCTGACTGAATGCAACTGCATGTCCGAAGAAGTGTTCAAAGTCATTGAGGAATATGGAGACTATTATTTAACTAAGGAAGGGATGTATATCATAATGTATAGGGGTTCTAGGGCACCTTCTCTACTCTCTAAATATGCCACTGATTATGTGCTACATAAATAAGTGGTTAGGTAGGTATATCTTGATGGTGTGGGGAGTTTCTTGTTCGAGCATAGAAAGGTAGTATATCCTGCCATACCTTTATGGCTAGGAAGTTATAAGTTTTTGAAGGTAAAACAGACTGTAGAATTTGTGCAAGAGCTAGAGCACTTTCGTTTTGGTGAAATGAACTTTCACAGGAATGACTCCCGGAATAAGGTAGAAGATCACTGCAAAGAGGCAAGCATTCATTTTTAGTATTCCAACTTTTGGGACAAGGACAAGGAAACACTCAGGAGTGCAAAGAACATGACTTCCCTAAAGAAGATATTTAAACAAAAAATCACTACTGTGGGCAGAAAAGGAAAAAATGCATAGAAGACTAAGACAGTAGAAGAAGAAGAGGCCAAAAAGAAGGAAGAAGATGCTAGAAATATAGCATAGGAGGCAGAGAGTTGGCTAAAAAGTGAAGAAGAAGAAAGAAAGAGAGATGCAGAAGAAGCAGCAAGGAAGGAAGAAGAGGAGAAGAAGAGAAATGAAGAAGAAAAGATAAAGAAAAGACAAGAAGAAAGTGAAGGTCTGAGATTAACAGGATCTCAAAAAGACCAACATAATACTGAGCAGATAGATACATGGGGGGGATAGGATCATATAGATCAAGGACATGAATAATCAAATCCTGATCCTGAGGAGCTTGTTGCATCTTCTGGCAGCACAATAGGGAAAGCTTCATTTTCTGGAATGAACCTGATCCCTTTCATGCCTAAAGAAGGGGAGGAAGTACCTAACTTCAGTACTATTTTTTATGACAAGGAGAGGAAAAGGATTGTTAAAAGAACCAAGAAAAAGGTTTAAATGGGAGGACAATCTAAAAAGATGATAATTGATAAGACTTTGGTGTATGGAATAGATGCAGATCCAAGATTGACAGCAAGATCTAGGGTGGCATTAACCCAAGCTACTAAAGATAATGTTGAAAGGCTAAAAGAACGTGGCACAATTAAAAGAAACACTGAAGAAGGAGAGGGATTAAGGTCATAAATTAAAAAGGAAATACCAGTACATGACGAATGAAGTGAGGACTTCAAAGATATAACTCTAGACTCTGCAGGCAAATAAGGTGGCTTTATAAGTCTTTGTAGAGAAAATTGAAAAGGATGCTCAAAACAACTTAGCAGAATTGTGAAGGCTACAATTAGAACATCAGGTATTGAAAACTGAGAAAGATGAAATTCAGGTGTCCTATGAAACTCTGAGTGTAGAGAAGGACCAGTTACAAAGCAGAATTGCTGAGTTGGAAACAAAGAAGGCTGCCATGGAAGAAAGAGAAAATCAATATCAAATACAGGTGGCAGCCTTGGAAGAACAAAATACTTCATTAATAGCATCACTGAAGGATGATATAGAACATAAGACAGACTTCCATCCTTTAAAAGAACATGTTCTAACTTAGAGAAGGAAGATTCACCATTTGCAAATGTGTATGGAAGAAGAAAGATGTAAGATTTTACAAATAGATAGCAAATTAGAAGAAATTTTGGACACTACGTCTTATTTTTTGGACAGATCTCAAGAGATGATGACGAGAAGAAAAGTATGGATAGAAACAAATGAGGAACCTTTTACGGAGCTACCAGTTAAAGACCGGTAGAGTTTAAAGAAGGAATATGATTTATTGGAGTTTGCAATCAATGTTGCAAAAGAATTCAAGAAAATTGTAAAGAAAACAAAGGGAGCATGTGTCGAATACTGCAGGAGGGTGCTTGGTATGTACAATAGATGCTAGTTTTCAGCAGAGAGAATATTGGACACAATACCAGAGCATAAATTGTTTATAGAGCATCTACAAAATAAATACCAGGAAGACGAGCAAGAGATCCAACAAGTAAAGGATCTAGATGAACAAATCTTAAAGAATGCAGTCGCACATGCAGTTGTAAGTATACACCTCTTGGAGGATCAACTGCGCCTCAGTCCTGCAAGAATAGAAGGGGTAAGGAATCAGGTAGTCAAATATGAGATAAACATCCATTTTCTTGAGCCCTACGTATTTCAAGGTATAGCAGCGGAGGACCAAGCATGGAAAAATTTCATCAATGACCAAGCGGGCCCCACTTCATAAAGTGTTTTAAAATATTTTTGTTTTAAAATGTAATATATTGTATAAATTATGATCACATACTACGAGACAAAATTTTGGAACTGAAAAGGTTGGGGAAGCCCAAAAGTCATTAAGGGGCAGCCCAAAGGTTTTGATTTTTTTGTATAAATAAAGGAGAGTTTAGATGTAGAAGGGACTTCTTTCCCAAGAATTTTTTAGAGTATATTGTAAGAAGAACTACTTCCTTTTACAATAAAGAATTACAAGTTTCTGCTAGAGAAAGTTTGGTGGAATGTTTCAAATGCTTTTCTATGGATCAATTGAATGTGAACTATTTCTTTTTCAGCTTATATCCATTAACTGTGAGATCGTTCTAACTCATTGAATTTATGTTCATGTTATGAATGTATTCTATTTTATTCTATGAAATTTCCACTATGAGTAATGAAGGTTGTCATAAACAATAAGCTATCTTGTTGTTCATATTTCTATTAATGTTCATGTATTCTGAAATAAGTAACAACTATCTATAATTTTTTCTTAATACATACACAGAAATACATTACTCATTGATAACTAATAATTTTTCTCCCTAGGGATAGGTTAGTTAGCTATAGTCATTTTCTGGTTGTTTGTGATTTAGATGTGAGAGAGGTAAGACGAGAGGTAAGAACCTGTGCCTCACATTGTGACACACCTTATTATCTCTATCAATTTGCATTTTTAGATAGGCACTTGCATATCATAAATTAAAAAAAAAAACTAAAAATATACACGGTGGACTGGGCTGTAACCAGTAAAACATTTTACTTTGTTACTTGACCTATGGTAGTCGAACCATAAACCGGACAGATTCCCCATACCAAACAATAATGGGCTAATTGGGAACGTTTATTGGGGAGAATCCCTAACTATTGTTACCTATGATTTTCTAGGTCTCAATAGTTTTTGGTGCTAGAAGGAGGGTCACCAGTGCATGGCTGGCCGAGGAAGCTCACTTCCTCAAAATTACTCCATCGATGACAGTTCTGAAAGTTGTTTGTTTCACAAATCCACTCCTAAAGATAAAGATAAAGGGTATCTGTATCCTGTAGATAACAAATTGGTTGATGATTTAATAAGAATCACTAGGGCATATGTGAAAAAGATTGGAGGATTACCTATCTTTTCTGTCTTACCTAGAAGAGAGTATCAGAAGAAAGATTGCCCTCAATTAGAAGACTCAGTGTTGGTATAAGATCTTGAAGAATTAGTAGAAGCAGCCTTACAAGAAGTTGTCCAACCTTTGAATCAATTGGATCCAGATTCACCTTTCTGTTCACCTTTTCGGACCCCTGTTCAGTCACAACCTCATTCTCCACTCATAATCATGGCTAATGTAAATGCAAACCAACCACCTCCACCGCCTGCTTGGGGAGCTAGGTCACCTTTAAATTTGACACCTCCCTTGCATGATTTGTCTGAAGCTTTTGACAAGAGTTTAGCCAACTTTGAACCAGGTGAAGGAGTTTTGGTAGATGATCATTTACAGAGTTTTTACTTGGCTATAGAAGGATTATGAGATAGGGAGCATGAAGATGTAGTGTGTAGATTGTTTCCCCACACTCTGAAAGGAAAATCAGCCTCATGGTATTTTGCACTTCTTGCAAATTCAATCATGGATTGGAACACATTTGAGAGAATGTTAGAAGTAAATATGCAGTTTAGAAAACTTAGGCAGCCTTAATGAAGGGGTTATGTGCTCTAAAGAAATAAAGAAAATAAAAAGTACATGATTTCACTTAAATATTTGATGCTTACATAACCAATTTTACTGCACTAAATAAGCCATCTGAAAATGCTCTGATAGAATACTATACCTCGTCCCTTGGGCCTGATCTAGCCATGTTTTCCTAGAGATCAGTGAGACCTACATTAGCAGAAACTTATAAAGAAGCTGAGAAGGTGGAGGCTGAGTTGGAAAGCATAGAAAATTATCCTGTGTGGTCTGAAGAAAATACTTTTGTAAGCCAAAAACCTTTATTACTGACTAAGCCTAAGGATGAGCAGTCAGAGGATTTTGAAGGGATGTTGAAGATGATGCAAAAATTATCCAATAGAGTGATATATTTAGAGAAGGAAAAAGAGGCTCACAATTCATATAAGCCTTATTATAAGAAAAGTGAAGACAACAGTCAACCTAAGCCTCCTCCACATAGTCCTGCAACAATTAATTTAACTAGTGTAGGCATGGATAAGTTTTGTACTTTTCATCAACGGCCTCATTCTAAGAAGAATCCCCCCCAATGGATAAATTCTATGACACTGGTAATGAATCAATTATTGGATTCCAAACTGATAGATACTGGTAAAGAGGAAGAAAAAAGATAATCAATCTATAGAAAAACAAGAGGAATATACTCTGGTTTTATGGGACCGTGTCTAAATGTTTGATACAGAAGAAGAAGATTCTCTGAAACAAGAGGAAACATCAGAAACCAATGTGACAACAAGAAGTCAAAGTTTGTTAAAAGAATACAAGTCAATACTTCCTAAGATCAAGAAACTTCAATAAAATATGAAGAAGATACAAAAGAACACTACAATTGTTAAAATACCTGAATTTACCATTTCAAGCCAAAATCCAAAGAAAATTAACATGCTTGTCAAGCCTATTGAATAAAAGATTGATAATGTCAAGAAGAATCTCCAAGAATCTGAGATGGGGTATGATATTGTGGAAGAAATTAAAAAATATAAGGAACATATCTCATTGTTTGAAATGTGTAATGTACCTCAACAGAAAGAGAAACTGTTAAAATCACTTGAGGTACCAAAAGAAGAGCTTCCCACTGACAGTCAACCTGAAGAAGAAATTGGTGAAGAAAGTGTGGGAGGTAAGTCTAAGTATAAAACCCCAACATTTCTCCTAACTTTTGAGATTTTCAACTATAATGTGCACAACTGTTTAGTAGACTCAGGAGCATTAGTCAATGTTATGCCACTTTCAGTCTGCAAGAAAATCAATGGCCAACCTAAACCATCTACTTGTCAAGTTCTTCAGTTAGACAGGACAGCTGTGAAAGTAATAGGGGAAATGGAAGATGTTCTCATTCGCTTATCTGCAAATGAGAGGGTATGTCAGTACATCGACATTGTAGTAGCAGACATACCAGATGCTTATGGACGTGTTTTGAGTCAAGACTGGTCGGCAAGGCTAGATGGATACTTCACATCATATTGGTCACATTTATGGTTACTTCATAAGGGAAGTCCTAATCAGATAAAAGTAGTAAGATAACCTCAAATGAAATACAATGTTACTCAGCTAGAGGAAAAAGAATGAGCCAGTAAACCCTGTGTTGGGAAATTAATTCATTGAATTGGAACCAGCAAATTACCAAGCTGAAGAAGCCAACAGTATACCTGACACTCAGCCCGATCTCCTTCAATTTTCACAGGATGATGAGATTGACTGTAAAATAATAGATTTAGTTTTAGATGTAGTTTTTAATTCAAGTTCAGTAGAAGTAGATAGGTTTTGGGCCTTTTATTTTGATGGATCTAAAACATTGGAAGGATCAAGAGTTGGTCGTGTCCTGATTGATCTAAGAAAAAATAAACATTTTCTTTCTTATAGATTAGAATTCGAATGTACAAATAATACATCCAAGTATGAAGCACTAGTTCAGGGACTTAAAAAGGAAATAGAACTGAAAGTGAAAAATACGAAAGTATATGGAGACACTAAAATTGTTGTTAAGCAAATTCGAAATAAGATGCACTGTATTTCACCACATTTAAAATCCTATCAAAATGAAGTTTGGGATTTGCTTATAAATTTTCATGCATTCAATATTGTGTCCATTCCTAGATTAAAGAATGCAACAACTGATTTACTAGCTACCTCAGCTGCGAGGCTAGTACCTTATAATAATAGATGATCTATTGATTTACTTTTTAGGCCTTCTATTCCAGATATGATCACCAATGTACAGGTTTTTGATGATGATCAACAAATTTCAGAATGCTTGATGAATTATGAGACTTTTAAAGGAGCAATAATAGATGATGAAAAACATCAAGAAGAATTAAAATCTAGGAATTTTATTCCTAAGGGAGTCAGGACCTTGGAACGAATGTTTGATTTAAACAACAAGTTCAGAAATCCTGAAAATGTCAAGACTCATAGATTATCCTTGCAATTTGAGCTAATAAATTTGGGGACTGAAGCTGATTCTAGATATGTAAATTTGGGAAAGTGTTGTTCTCCGGGAAAAAGAAGTAAATTCATTAGTCTGTTCAAATAGTACAAATATGTGATTTCCTAGACATATGAAGAGCTTAGAATGTATGACACAAATATTATACAACATGTCATCCTGATTAAAGATGGAGTTAAGCCTTACCAATAGCCTTTGAGGAAAATGCATCCGGAGCAGGAAACCTTTAATTCAAAGTGAAGTGAAAAAAATTTTGGATGCTAAAATTATATTCAAAGTCAGACATTCGGAATGGGTTTTGAATTTGGTTCCAGTAAGAAAAAAGTTACGAGAAATTAGGCCTTGTGTAGATTTTAGAAACCTCAATCGTGCATCAGATAAAGATAACTATCCAGTCCCACCCATGGAGCAAATACTACAGAGGGTTTCAGGTTCTGAATTATTTTCATTAATAGATGGATTCTCTGGCTATAATCAAGTATTAGTAGCTGAAGAGGATAGGCTTAAAACCACATTCAAAACCAAGTGGGGAACTTTTGCTTAAAGGAGAATTCCCTTTGGACTCATTAATGCTGGAGCTACTTTCCAGAGGGCCATGGATATAGATTTCTGTGGTCTGATTGGCTGTAGTGTTGTGGTATATCTCGATGATGTCACAATATTTTCAAAAAAGAGAGAGGAACATGCATTCCATCTAAAACAAATTTTTGAGCGTTGTCGGAAATATGGTATTTCACTGAATCCAAAGAAATGCGTGTTTGCAGTCATAGAAGGAAATCTACTGGGTCATGTTGTTTCTAAGAAAGGGATATCCATAGACCTAGAAACGATTAAAGCCATAGAACAAATCCCTTTACCCCATAACAAAAAGGGTATGCAATCATTCATGGGGACAATTAATTTTGTGCAAAGGTTTGTACCAGATTTTTCTCAAATTGTCAAACCTTTGCAGCAAATGGTTAAACAAAGTGTACAATTTAAATGGACTGATGTGGAAAAGAATGCATTCAGTAAGATAAAAAATTCTATTTCTTATGCACCATCATGCAAAAGTATGAATTTTGAAAAATATTTTATTCTGTACAGTTTTGGATCCGATGATTCATTGGCAGCGGTGCTTACACAGAAGGAAGATGGGGGAGATGAGTACCCCATATGATTTATGAGCACTGGTATACATGGAGCTGAATTGAATTATCCAACTGTTGATAAACAAGCTTATGCAATTTTCAAAGAAGTAAATCAATTCAGGCCATACATACTTGAGAACCGTACTAAGGTAATAGTTCCACACCCAGCTGTAAGATCTATTTTTGTACAAAAGGAATTAGGAGAAAGAAGAGGCAATTGGGTAACCGCCTACAAGAATATGATCTTGAGTTCAAACCATCATCCATAGTAAAGGGACAAGGATTGTGTAAACTAATGGCTGAAGGTAAAGACAATTAAGAAAACAGTTGGGATAATGAAGTTGAGTTACATATGGTGGATGTATGTCCTCTATTCATAGCTCCATATTCTTGGTACCGGGACCTAGTTCATTACCTTCAAGAAGGATATTTGCCAAAACATTGGAATTCCAAACAAAGAAGAGCATTATGTCTATAAAATTAGCTTCATATCAGATAATTGATGGAGTATTATTTGGAAAGAATTATGATGGATTTTTTCTCAGATTCTTAGAACAAGAATATGCAAAGAAGATCATAACATAATTACATGATGGGCCTGCTGGAGGTCATTTTTCCAGAGATACAACAACCCATAAGATTATTAGAGCCAGGTATTACTGGCCTACACTGTTTAAGGATTCTCATGCTCATGTCAGAAAGTGTGATGTTTGTAAAAGAGGTGGTGGAAGACAAGCTAAAGAAGCAGGGCCTTTAAAACCAATGATGATAAAAAAAACCATTCAAACAATGGGGAATTGATATCATTGGAGAAATAAACCCAAATTATTCCTTGCAACACAAGTACATTCTGACGGCAACTAACTACTTCACCAGATGGGTCGAGGCCATTCTGTTATGCAAAGGAAATGAAGATGCAGTCATGGATTTCTTACAATATCACGTTATGACCAGGTTTGGGGTTCCAATTTCCTTGGTTTCTAATAATTCTACTTACTTTTCTTCTATTAGATTAACTGCATTTGCTAATGAAAGAGGAATCAAGTTGCATTATTCTGCAAACTATTACCCACAAGGAAATGGCTTGGCAGAATCTACAAATAAGAATTTGATTAGGATTCTAAAGAAAACCGTAATAGAAAATTAGAGAAGTTGGCATTTAGCGTTACCTAATGCTCTTTGGGCTGATAGAGTCACACCGAATAATTCCTTAGGTGTGTCACCATACACTCTTGTTTACGGAAAAGAAGCCATTCTTCCTCCCAACATTTTGTTACCAACTTCCATAATAGCTCAGGAATCTAGAGGTACCGATAATGAAATCCTACAGATCAGAATCTATAATCTTTTGAAGTTGGAATAGTCTAGGTCCAAAGCCAAAGAAATATTTAAGCATCAACAGGAAGTAGTGAAACATTGGTTTGATAAGCATAAAGCTGGGAACAAAGAATTCAAAGTAGGAGATCTGGTTCTTAAGTGGGATCATCCGCGCGATGAAAAGGGAAAGCACACTAAATTTCAACAGTTATGGGTAGGCCCTTTTCAAATTATAGCAAATATTATCCCCTCAACTTACAATTTGCAAGACTTACAAGGGTGGGAAGAGAACTTACCAGTTAATGGTTTAGTTCTCAAACCTTATTTTTCTTGATTTTTTTCTTGGTTATCTTGTACATAAATAAACTGATTGTTTTGTTTTATTTTGTTTGTTTTAGTTAGGGTTTGATTGATTTTAATAAAGAAGCACAACTTTTGGTTGCATGGAGTTCATCAGAATTATGGATTAACTAAAATCCTTGATTATAAGACGGTGTACTATTAATTTATTTGAAAGAACTTCTTCTAGTTTAACGGTTTTCCTAAATGGATATGAACACATTGAAGTCCTACTTAATCCTTGTAAAATAAATCAGGATCAAAAGGTCTGGAATACTATTTCAAGGCTCCATCCATCTCACATTTAAAAAATGTCTTAGGGGGTGACAACAAAAGACCCATGGAGAGGAAGTAGGGTAAACAGTATATTATATTTAAATGATTCCATGCCAGGAATTGAAAGCAAAAAGGAAAATAAGAGTCAAAATCTCCTAAGAAAGCAACATGTATCAAAACAAAGTACTGAACCATATTAGTACAAGATTGCCAAATTTCTTCTCCATCCGTGAGCTGAAAATTAAATACATCTCTCACACAAAAGGACACTATAGATAGAGGAGCCTGAATTAAAAATTTCAGAATGAAGGCATAAAGGAGGACTCAAAAGAAAGGACAAAAGTCCAAAAGCAAAAAAGTGCAAACTGGCATGGGAATGAGGAACAAACAAGTATTTTTGTTTACCATATGTTACAATCATGTGGTGTCTAAGCTAGAAGCTATCCGAAGACAGAGGTAAAAAAATGAAACTCATATTCCTGGCCTCAAAAGAGTTATCTAGACTTTGAAATCTTGGTTTCCATTTTTCCTAAATTGGACTATCATCAATGATTAAACTGCATACATCTGCAATTTGGGAAATCCATACATCTATAAGAATTCAGCATGTTGGTATTTATTATCAAAACAGTCTGTTGCTCAAAGAAGAAATTGTCCAAAGATCTGTGTTCACCAGGTAGTTGCCAAATGTTGCAGCTGCAACAATTTCCCAAATTTTTGAAAATTTTGGACCCTCCTTTTGATTTTATCTAGCTTAGGTTTGTTTGATTTCTTTTGATCTTTGGGAATTTGGAGGATTAGTTGACTATTTGTTTCCGTTGTTTTGGAAGTTAAATGAGCTAGTATTACCATTTCCTAGCTGAAGAGTCTTTCACTTTATTTGAGCACTTAACAGTTTTGATTTTTCGATGATTTTGCTTTATTGCTGTCGGAGGTCAAGTGACGAATGAGTGAGGGCATTAGTCCTATATTCTGTCAACATTTCAGAAGGGAAATGACAAATGTCCTGATGGACAGTTCTGTTTCTCACCGATCCGTGGCCTTTATCTCCTTTTGGTTTTATTTTTAAACGTTTTTTACTGTAAATGACTTGGTTTTTATTATCACAATCAGAACGATTTTCGATAGTGGATTGAAATATTAGTCCTCTACGTCGCAAATGTTTTGGGAATTTAATGATTAGTCTGAAGGTAAGTCTTTTCGTTCACCAGTTCTGATGCTTTAGTGGTTAGTCTTTCCGATCTCCGATGCATAACCATCGCGACGATAGTGCTCGGCATTGCTAACACCGCGGCAGCGTTTAGGTTTGAATCACTGACCCTTAGTGTTTAGAGCTTCCAACCATCGACGGGTTTATGTTATCATGGATCCATAGTAGTATATAAGACTATTGTTGTGGCTGTCAACAGAACTATATCCCTGACATTTAATGTTTTCAACCGCCGATAGGGTTTTCCCACCGATTATTTTACCGAGGGTTTATATATAAAGGTGGAGCATTATTTTATTATTATCCTTGTTGAAACTTGTGTTTTCTCTGGTCCTTATCGATTGAGCTGTTTCACATGCCCAATTGTCTGGATTTCACTCATTGGCATGCTACCGTGGAGGTTTTGGGTCATCCCATCGACTGCATTGCATTTTTTCCAGGTAGGCAGTCCACGACCTTGTTGTTTGATGTTTATTAGTTGATTGAAATTGTGGTTTTTCCCACTTAGTTTTTTGCATGACCTTTCCCACTTAAAGCTTATTTTTCTTCGTTGTATACTTGCATAACATTTTAAGGCCACGGAATTTAACTGTTATAGTTTGCTTGAGCAGGTTTTTCTTTTGAGCCCATGGGATTGAGCCATTATGTATGCTTTCCTCCTATCTAAAATATTCAGGGGTTGGTGTAGACAAGCGTTACGCTATCTGCACCACCCATTCTTTGGTTATTCATGGCCATTTGGTGGGGTTTTAAACTGTTGTATATGCTTACCCTATTTTAATGGGACGACAAAGGTTTTCAGGGTTTTGATCTAGTTAGGGTTTTCTAGATGAAGAACCATAGTATAAGGTCTAGCATTTTGAGGTTTAGCAGTAGCAGCAATGTGGTCCATGAGTTTATTGAGGAGTTAGATTATTTCGAAGGTGGCTCGGATTAAAATGAAGAGTCTGTTTTACCGAGCCTGTGATTTTAGTTACAGATAGTGGACTTAGAGGATTTTAAGACACAACCACAGGATTTTATTTTTTTCCTTGTCATGTTTCTTCTCGTGCATTAATATTATGTATATTTCATTTTCAGAATGTATATGGAAGAGGTAAATAGATTGATATGATTTTTTCTATTATTGTTTCACCCAGTAACAATTAAATGGTCTAAGAACATGCTATGTTTATGGAAGGATGATTGCTGCAAAGGAGATATGTCTAAAAGACAAAAGAAGAAGGCTCCAGTTGTTGAAGGAGAACCAGAGGTTGAGATCATCACCAGGGTTGAATACATATATGAAGATACCAAAGCTACCACCGGGGTCAAACCGGATTATAAATGGGGGGAAATATACAGGATGATTGCAAATCAGAATGTGCTTGATGCAGGCTTTGAAGAGCTGACTATTTATGCAAACATCAAGAAATTGACTCTTATGAAAGTAGCCACAAGACCTGAGTTGTTCCCATGCTCAAAGGTGATCGGTTGGATTGTACCTAGGGTAGATGTAACTACGATGATCCTTGAAAATATTGCTAAGCAGGGATACACTTCATACAGCCCTGCTTATGTCTCCATGGCATATCATATGCCTCCTGCTCAGATTTGCTTATCAGAAAGATGGTTGAAAGAGACAGATATGGACTTGGGAGAAACAGTTAAAAGAATGATGATACCGGGGAAGAAATTTTGAACCAGGCCTTCAAGAGAATATGATACATCTACTCTCTGGACTCCCTATATATTTATTGCATTGATGATGAATAGGATTTTTGGGAGAGCTCGCGGAAAAAACTTAAAATTAGGATAGCCACTCAAGGAGCCATATTCAATTGGGAAAACATAGTGTCCAATAGCCTCTCAACATGCATATCTTCAGCCTTAGGAGGGGTTTCACAGAAAAAGTTAGAGTTATACATGAGCTCTATCCTAGTTGACTGTATACTATGTACCCATTCTTTTCCAGCCTTGAGGTGTAATTGGGATAGGGATAGGACCACGATATACATTGCATATAAAACATTCTTGGCACACAATATCCTTTGTACACTCTAATTTTCCTGACTGAATGCAATTGCATATCCGAAGAAGCATTCATAGTCATTTAGGAATATGGAGACTATTATTTAACTGAGGAAGGGATGTATATCAGAATGTATGGGGGTTCCTGCGGCTTCAGCTGAAAGCCGTAGAAAGCTGTAGAAATCCATCTGCTATGATCAAATAATACCAATCGATCATGAAGAATGATGTTTGGGATGTTGTCCCAAGACCAAAAGGGAATTCAGTTGTAACTTTTAAATGGATCTACAAGATCAAGCATGCTGCATACGGTAGCATTGAAAAATATAAAGGAATATTTGTGGCACGGGGTTTCTCTTAGAAAGAAGGAATAGATTATGAAGAAACCTTTGCACCTATAGCTAGATACAATTCCATCAAATCAGTACTTTCTCTGGTTGCAGTGATGAAATGGAAGATACACCAAATGGATGTCAATACTGCCTTCTTGAATGGTGTAGTAGAAGAGGAGGTGTATGTAGAACAACCACTCGGTTTTGAGACACATGACAGAGAGTCTCATGTATGTACATTGAAGAAAGCCCTATACAGTTTGAAACAGGCACCCAAGACCTGGTACGGCAGAATTAACATCTTTCTATCCAG
Source organism: Pseudotsuga menziesii (assembly GCA_001517045.1). Taxonomy (NCBI): domain Eukaryota; kingdom Viridiplantae; phylum Streptophyta; class Pinopsida; order Pinales; family Pinaceae; genus Pseudotsuga; species Pseudotsuga menziesii. The sequence continues at coordinate 168,374 of LPNX010552688.1, forward strand.
TTTGGGCTTTACCAAGAGTAAAGCATATTCCAACCTTTACTACAAGGTTGAAGATGGCAACCCAGTGATGCTTCTACTATATGTACACGATCTATTTGTGACAAGTATGGATCGGTTGATTGATGATACAAAGTGAATCCTGCTGCTGAGTTCAAAATGAAGGACTTGGGGATGATGCATTACTTTCTAGGTATGGAGGTGTGGCAGAATGCAGATGGAATCTTCCTTGGACAAGGGAAGTATGTAGTAGAGATCCTAAAGAGGTTTGGGATGATGGACTGCAAGACTATGGCCACACCTATGGCATCGAACCTGAAGCTATTGAACGATGCTTCATCAGAGTCGGTTGATGCTGCGATGTATCGGCAGATGATTGGGTCATTGATGTACCTGACGAACATGAGACCAGAAATTTGCTTTGCTGTGAACACCTTGAGCCAGTTCTTGACAGATCCGAGACATGTTCACTTGATTGATGCAAAGCATATCCTGAGGTACCTGAAGGGTACAATTGATTATGGGCTCAAGTACGATGTGAATCAAAAGATTAACCTAAAGGGTTATGTTGATTCAGATTGGGCAGGCAGTGCCATCGATAGGAAGAGCACTTTAGGGTGTTGCTTCAATATGGGATCAGGTGTGATCTCTTGGTTTAGCAAGAAGCAATCCTATGTGACACTGAGTACAGCTGAAGCAGAGTATGTCGCTGCTTGTTCAGCCATTTGTGAGGCAATATGGCTATGGAAGCTACTGTCTGATTTATTTGATCTCTAGTTGGATGCTACTTGTATACATTGTGACAACCAGAGTTGTGTAAAGTTGTCAGAGAATCCAGTGTTCCATGACAATTCAAATCATATCAAGATCAAGTACCACTATATCAGGGATATGGTGTAGAGGGGAGCAGTGAAGCTCTATTATGTTGCAATGGAGGAACATATAGCTGATGTATTGACAAATCCATTGGCTAGGGTGAAGTTCGAGTACTTCAGGGAGAAGTTTGGTGTTCTCTAGATAGAGGTTTCCTACAAGGGAAAGTGATGAGTCCCATAGCAATTCTGACATGGTGAGAGGATTGGTTCCTTCCATGGTTAGATATAAGGGCTGAGCCATTCTGTCATGGTGAGAGGATTGGTTCCTTCCATGTCAGATATGAGTGTTGAGATCCATGGCCATTCTGATGAGTAGGTCAGATATAAGGGCTAATCCATTCTATCATGTTGAGAGGATTGCTTCCTTCCATGCCAGATATGAGTGTTGGCCATTCTATCGAGTAGGAAATATGTAAGGGCAATTGTTGTTCTTTGAATGGAGTTACCTGGTGAGGTACCAGGAAAACTCAGTCTAGGACTGAGTAGCCATTCTGATGTGATAGAGGGATGTGTTCCCACTTGATCAAATGTAAGGGCTAAACCATTTTTTCATGGCTAAAGGATTAGGTTCCTTCCATGTCAGATGTGAGGGTTGGCCATTCCGACGAGCAAGACGGATGTAAGGGAAACTGCCATTCTCTAGGAGAATGGAGGCACCTGGTCAGTTACCAGGTAGCTCAGTCGAGGAGGAGTTGAGGATATTATGATATGACTATAGGATTGGTTCCTACAAGATCAGATATGAGTGCAAGCCCTTCCATCATTGTTGTAGTATGTGTTCCTGCCTGGGTGGATGTAAGTGCAAAGCCCTTTCATCATTGTGGTAGGATGCGTTCCCGCCAAGGTGGATGTAAGTGGAGAGCCCTTTCATCATTATGGTAGGATGTGTTCCCACCTGGGCAAATGTAAGTGTAGAAATATTTCATCATTGTGGTAGGATGTGTTCCGTCCTGGGTGAGAGTCTTTCATCATTGTTGTAGGATGTGTTCCCTCCTGGGTGAATGTAAGTGCAGAAATATTTCATCATTGTGGTAGGATGTGTTCTGACCTGGGTGAGAGTATTTCATCATTGTGGTAAGATGTGGTTCCAACCTAGATGGAAGAACATAGATCTTCCATATTGTGGTAGGATGTGGTTTCAGCCTGGATGAAAGTACAGAAATCTTCCATCATTGTGGTAGGATATGGTTTCGACCTGGATGGAAGTGTAGAACTATTCCATTATTATGGTAGGATGTGTTCCTGCCTAGATGGATGTGAGTATTGTGCCTTTTTGATGAGTAGGTTAGATATAAGTGCTGAAGAAGACCTACATGGAGGCTAGACCTACAACCAGCATGAAGAAGGGCTGGCTCTGTAGAACTTCCTGTGATGAGAAGAATCATGAGATAGCAGCAGTGATGATCCAGATCCAATGATGACGGCTAGTGATGATCTAGATCGAGTGATGATCCAGATCCAGTGATGATCCAGATCTAGTGATGATGCCCAGTGATGATTCATATTGAGTTATGATCCAGATATAGTGATGATGTCCCATGATGGTCCAGATTGAGAGATGATCTAGATCCAAAGATGAAGATAACTTGAAGATGAAGATGACTTGATGACTAAGAATAATTGAAGATGCAGATGACGAGATGATCCAGTTGATACAGAGAAGAAGACCAGTGCTGAAAATTGTGTCAAAAAAATACCTTCCTAGTCAAGAGGGAGTGTTGATGTATTTGTAACTTCAGAAAGTATTCATCTATGTATCTTATGTATTGTAACCCAATGTTTATTTCGGGATGTATCTATAATGTAATTGAGTCATGTTGTCATGCCCCGATGTTTCAATCGGGAGGATCAATAATGTAAACAAGTCATGTCAAGTCATTGTTAGAATGATAAAACCCATAGTATTACCCACTTAGACATTAATTCATTTATTTTTGTCTTATTTGCCTAGTTCATGAGTCCCACCATGTGCAAGTTGCTAATTGCCTATCCATAGAGGTCAAAATTGCCATATTTGACTCATGTAGCACTTGGGAAAGCCTTAGGAATCAAATCCGATTTATTCCTAGCCTCCTAGGTGCCCTTCTACTTTTTCTGCTTTATTGCCTGCTTTTTCATTGTTTTAAGGCACATAGGAAAGCAAGACTAGGTGAGGTGAACTTGTTTTTTGCCCCTTTCATCCTCCACTCTTTCCTCCATGAAAAAACATGTATGAGCTGCCATTCCACCACTCATTAGCTTGCCCATGCACCCTTTCCAATTCGTGAGCCTCATGACAGATTTGGGATCAGCTTTTTACACCTATGG
>LPNX010552688.1:173812-214575 GCA_001517045.1 Pseudotsuga menziesii
AAGTGGGTCTATAAGAACAAATTTGATGCTGATGGTTCAAAACTGAAGTAAAAGGATATATTGGTAGCTAAATGCTACTCACAAGTTCATGGCATCGATTACAATGAGACCTTTTCCCCAGTGGCAAAGATGGATTCCATCAGGCTAGCTCTAGCCATTGCAGCCTCAAGGCAATGGGAGGTACATCACATGGATGTAAAATGTGCCTTTATGAATGGAGATATCACTGAGGAGATATATATGCAGCAGCATCAAGGTTTTTCTACTAACCCTTCTCTTGTGTGCAGGTTGAGAAAGTCATTGTATGGGCTAAAGCAAGCCCCCAGGGCTTGGTATGCCAAGATAGATAGCTTCTTGCTATCTCTGAATTTTGTTCGATACAAATCAGATCCAAATGTATATTTTAAGTCTTTTAATGGTTCATTAATGATAATTGTGTTATATTTTGATGACCTCCTCATTACAAGAAGCTCACAGGCTGAGATTGCTTCCTTAAAAGGAGCTATGAACCAAGCCTTCTCCATGACAGATTTGGGGCTCTTAAGTCAATTTCTGGGGCTTGAGATTGCTCAAACCAAAGATAGAATAAAGGTGCACCAGTACAAGTATGCCTTGGATTTTCTGATCAAATTCAGAATGCAATATTGCAAAGAAAGAAAAACTCCTTTCCTTTCAGGAGTAAAGCTGGAGGAAGATGATTCTCCACCGATGGTAAACAATACACTGTATAGACAATTGATTGGATGTTTATTGTATTTGACACATACTCGACCTGATATTTGTTATGTAGTAAGTGTGGCTTCTAGATTCATGTATCAGCCTCATGAGATCCATTTGAAAGCATCCAAAAGGATCCTTAACTTTGTTCAGGGAACAAGGACACATGGGATCTTCTATAAGGAAAAATCTGATCTTGATTTGATTGGATTTACTGACAGTGATTGGGCAGGTGATAGCACAGACAGAAAGTCCACTTCAGGGTATGTGTTCATGCTTGCAGAAGGGCCAATCAGCTGGTCAAGCAAGAAACAGAGTGCCATTGCACTCTCATCTACAGAAGCTGAGTACAGAGGAGTTGTTAATGCAGCAACTCAGTGTTTATGGTTGCAGGGTTTACTTGGAGAGTGTGGTTTTGAACCTGAGTACTCAACTACCATCTACTATGATAACGAGAGTACCATTCGAATCTACAAAGATCCAATTTAGAAGCAGAGAACCAGACACATTGAGATTCACATGCACTACATCAGAGATCTTGTGCATGATGGCACCATTCACCTACTCTTCTGTTCATCTTCAGAACAAGTAGCTGATATCTTCACCAAAGCATTTTGTGAGAAGACCTTCAGCAATCTCAAATCACTGCTGGGGATTGCTGATCATGCTGTAAAGGCATGAGTGGAGACAAGATTCTACAATTTTGTTTTACAGTCCATGTTTAAGGGAGGATTTTCCCAAGTTTCTTTTGCCTCTTTCCTTGTTTCATATGGACTTACAGTATGTAAAAGGGTGACTAAGACTTGTTGCTAGGCCCTATATTTTTGATTTATTACTCATAAAGTCAGGCTTAAGGGGGGGTGTTAGAATAATCAAACCCATAGTATTACCCACTTAGACATTAATTCATTTATTTTTGTCTTATTTTCCTAGTTCATGAGTCCCACCATGTGCAAGTTGCTAATTTCCTATCCATAGAGGTCAAAATTGCCATATTTGACTCATGTAGTGCTTGGGAAAGCCTTAGGAATCAAATCTGCTTTATTCCTAGCCTCCTAGGCACCCTTCTACTTTTTCTTCTTTATTGCCTACTTTTTCAGTGTTTTAAGGCACATAGGAAAGCAAGACTACGTGAGGTGAACTTGTTTTTTGCCCCTTTCATCCTCCACTCTTTCCTCCATCAAAAAACATGTATGAGCTGCCATTCCACCACTCATTATCTTTCCCATGTGCCCTTGCCAATTCGTGAGCCTCATGACAGATTTGGGATCAGCTTTTTACACCTATGGGGGATTTGCCTATTTTGGGTAAGCCTGCTTTATGCTAGTTTTGGATGCCTCCTTATGCATTCGATATCTTGATTTATTCTATATATTCAGCAACCTATGTTATTAAAAGGTTGGATATTGTACACTCAGTTAATATAATTTTGTGTTACAGCTCCATATTCAGTCTCCATTGTTAGCAATTTTGCATGATCAATTGATAATTGTTGTGGGTAAAACTAATCTATTGCTGGCCTGAATTTCTACAGTCATTGTGGGTAACCCTCCTATTGTCTAAGGGTTAAAGTCCCTGTAGCTCTAGGACACTAGGGTTATTATACTCTCCTAGTAGAGGTTGACCATGGTAGGGTTTTAGTCATGTCAGGATTAGCATAAATAGAGAACTAGAGTCTCTATTTAACACACAACTCATACACACTCAAGTGTAGTGCATAGTTGAGGAAGGAGAAGACACCGAGGCTAGACAAGAAGAATATTACTACTATCGAGAGATCACTTACTGTTTTGGGCTTTTATTGTTTTGGTGTTGGTTCTATCTATGAGGAAGTTGTGGGGTTTTCTCCATTTATGGTTTCACCGAGGAAAAACACTATGTTCATTGTCTCTTGTGTTTGATTGTTGTACTTGTTATTCTCTTAGTTAAAGATCCTAATAATACTAGCTTAATGTTGAAAAATTAACAACCTATTCATAGTTTGGACACCTTTACACCGTCATTCGAGACGCTATCCGTGCGGGCACCTCTTACCAGGATGCATTAGGGGAATCCCATGCCATAGATGGCGTCATAGGTTCTATCTCCCACCAACCACAGCACCGTCCGACACCACCTCGAATACCACCACAACCAAGCAACACCGCTAGTGTTTCTTACCAAAACCAAACTCTGGACTATGCAAGAATGATGTCCTAGTTTGGATCCACAACTTAATATTCACAACCTGTGCCACCGTAGTAGTCCCAGGAATTAAATTGGCTGACAAAAAAATACACGGGACAAATTTCCACATTTGTGGCATCGACACCCACCCATGTCTACTATGCACCACTAGTGCAAGCTATTCAAGCTCCCGCCACTACTCCACCTACTCCATTGGGACAAGTGTTTGCATAGAAAAACCATCCCAACTAGCCAACCCCCAATAACCAACAAGGGTAAGCCAGGAATAACTGACCCCAAAACCAAGGCAACAATCAACCACAAGGAGGCGATCAACAACCAAATCCTCCCAACAATGTCGCGACGAACCGTCCAACCCAAAATCCTCAACACCCAAATGCACCAAGATGCAACGCTCCATTATGTACAAACCAACTGTGCACATTATGCGAGGTCTATGGGCACTACACATATGAGTGTCCCTTCATGGGTTGTGCCAAGCAGGCCATTAGGAACGAGATTCAACATGCCACCAATACAACAAACCAAACCCAACCCAACCCGGCACTACTAGGACCTCCTCCTATGGTGCTCCAAAACGCATTACCAGTCCAAGGACTGGTGGCAACTACACCCTCTCCCCAACCTAATCCCAACACCCTGGGGGCACCATCAACGGAAGAAAGAGGTGTTCACCACCTGCTAGTTATGACAATTGAAGAGGTCAATTTATAGACCAAACAAAACCAGTACGAAACTAACACCGAACCTGCTAACACATCAGCGACATCTACATCCAAAATAGCCAATGCACCTCTTTATTTACCCCCTTTCCCTCCGTGCCCCCCCATATGATGGGTTCCCAAAAACACCACGGCTAGAGCTACTGTCAGCTACAACATCATGGATGATTTGGCCCAAACACCTACTGCCATGTCCACTCTTGAGGTACTCAAAACTTTCCCAACGCAGCGTAAAGCCTTACTAGATTCCCTTGGTGCTGTGGACCCCTCTAACTCCAATTTAATCACATTCGACATAGAGAATGGGGAAATGTGGATGCCATCAACCATTTCCTTCCAAATCCCGGTGTATATCCAGAATTTGGTTGTACACCGGTGCATAGTGGATGAGGGGGAATCCACGTGCATTATGTCTACCCTAGTCTAGCAGAATCTTGGATCCCCAATTATGCAACCGCCCTCTACTACTCTGCGGGCTTATGATGGACATCCCACTAAATCTCAAGGAATCCTCCCTCATGTCCCCATCACATTAGCTAGGAAAACAATACTGATTGACATAGAGGTTGTCAATGCTCAGTTGGACTATAACCTTCTCCTCGGAAGAATTTATATGCACACCATGAGAGCCATAAAATCAACTATTTTTTGTCTCATGATGTTCCCCCACGAAGGGAAAATCATGATGGTTGAACAAATAACTTATCACGATCTGCAAGGGCTAATGTCACCTGCCAACTTTATCCTATGATCAACACCATTGATTTGCAAGGGCTGACCACACCCGCCAATGTTATCCCTGCGGTGAACACCGTGGTTGACAACATACCGGCCTCCCCATTGTTGAATGTGGGCCCTGGTTTGTTTGCTGATACCACCATGACGGCTTCTTTCCTTTCAGTGTCACCACCGCTGACACCAAATGATACTGTGGATTTGTGCATGCTCTCATATAGCACTGCTACACCCAAACAACAACCACATCCGCAGCCCCAACCGCAACCGCAACACCTTCTTCAGCCACAACATCAATATCTTCCGTAACATAATTCGTAGTCGCAGCATTATGTGCAGCCACAACCATAACCTCATCCCCACATACAACCATCAGGGAGTTATCTAGGCTCCTCCCCAGTCCACACAATTCCCTTCCTCTTTCCCCTGCTTGGTGTCATGAGAAATCCAGTAATGGCTACCTTGAACTTACCAAATTTTACATTGGGAATTCCCATGTGGTACCTGGATCCACCGAATAAGTCACCAATTCCCTAGGACTTCTACAGCTTCGTTGATGGTGCTTTCTGCCATACCTTGAATCTCACCTTAGCTGCTTGGGTCCTCTATTCCCCGGCTGAAGATTTGGTCAGTTCAGGAGTGGTTTGTATAGGTCGCACTACCAATAAAATCATCAAGTATCAAGCAATCATTGATCTTCTGACTGAAGCTACCTCCTAAGATGTTCACAATCTAGTAGTCTTGATGGACTCACAACTTGTGGTGTGTCACTTGAACCATGTCTACACCATTAGAAACCCTGTGTTTCTCCACCTCTTCTGGAGAGTACGTTTGTTAGAAAGAACATTTGAAACCATATCCTATAGGAATATCCCTAGGGAACATAATGTAGTTGCTGACTCATTGGCTAATTACATCCTAGATTGGCATATTTCCCATTCATGACATTGAAATCAAACATGGTCTATTGTAAATAAACATTTAAAGACACATAAAACTCATGTAAAATACATTCACCATTTGAGACATATAAACACCAGGTAAAAGTCTGTATATATATATGAATAAGTTTACAAAAAATAGGTCACGAGACCTCATCTGAAGCACATAGGATTTCAGGCAAAATCACCATACAAAATCCTGAAGCTGTCAGCTTTTAGTAGATATCTCATACACACAATATCTACTGATGCTCATGGTAGCACATCACTTCCTGAGCTACTCTATGTAGCAGTCTACTAAATCGACCTGGGACCCCTGCCGTAGGTCTCTGATACCTTGGAGGGAGGTCATCAATGGAAGCATCTAGGATATCCAAGGTCAACCTCTCCAGATTTTCCTCTAGCTCCCTGGTGATATCATTGCCCTGTGGTACAAAGCGGGATCCATCTCACCTATCTAATGGGGAGGCTCCCCCAGGTCACGCTGCTCCAACATCTACATGAGAATATCTAGGTCTTGTTACTTAACATAAAAAATATAAAACATCAAAAACATAAAAACATTTGATCCATTTTAGGGTTTCTTGTTTCTTACCGATGTCACCCCATTTTCCGCTAGGTGGGAGTGGTAGGTCAGGATCTCCGTGGAAGTCTGTGCCTGAATAACCATATTACTCCACCATGAAGATCTAATCACGGAGCCATCTGAAGAATGGGTCACCGAAATTCACCTTCCCCCTACCTACTCTTGTACGAACCATAATTTGGACCCACCTCAGCATACAGGGGTCCCGTGCTCTCAAACTTTTGAAGACCACCTGAGGTCTCATCTGTGGCACCTGCTCGAAGAAGAAGTAGGCTAAAATGGAACCAAATACAAACTGCTTTAGATGTCCCTACCGACACTTAGTCAGTTGATCTTTGAATATCGGAAGCATGGCTTCTGCCCAGTTGAATACCATGGGTGCCATGGCCTCTATGGCATATAACATGTGTGCCCTAGATGCTTGGTGCACACCTTGACTCCTGGCCACCCTCTGCATGGTAAATAGGATAGTCTGTAGGGGTCCATATGTCACTGCTCTAATGGGGATTTTCTTCCCCGATGTCCTTGTCCCTAGAGCGCAGTGAGGATCTATCAGCTCTCGAGTGGTAATATCCCCTCCTCGGGAACCTGTCAACGAGATGGGGGCACCCCGTCTCGAGAGTCCAATCAAGAAGTATATGTACTCTACCTCCACTATAAAAATGTGGGCCCCAACCTTGAAATGATACTACTCCAGATTCCACATCCAAAGTATGTAATCTAACAACCGCTCATGTGATACCATGCTTGGGGTCTGGAAGAATTTCAGGAGCCCACAGTCTCGTAATGTGGCTATACAACCCGTATTTATTTTAGAAAAGGCCTCATCATTGTCATGTTGTCTTTCTTTCCATATCACCATGATTGAGTAGCAAAAACCTGCCAAAAACAATCATAGCACCCATTAGAATCATCTCTAATCATTTAAAATAAAAATAATTGTTTATTATTGCTTGCGCTATTAGTTTGAAATATCCATGGCCGGCACCGCCTGTGCACCATTGGAGATAGGCGGTGGCACCACCTGTCAGCTGTGTTTTAGGCATGGTTCTAGTGGGGTACCACGTATCCTGCAAGGGGTATTCGTGGTGCCTGTCTCCATGGTATTAGTGCTTTCCCTATAAGCCCAAAACCCCATCAAAACTCAAAATGAATACTGTGAAAGGAAAGAGTAAGGTTTTAGCTATTACCTGCAACTGACGGTGCTCAAATATGATGGTGGAACTCCCAGTATCATCTGCTGAATATCTGACTAGGAAAATGCTCCAAATGCTCTCCACTATACGTAAATACTAAAATGATTTGATTTTTTACTATTTATATGACTTATATACACATTTTTAGGGTTTGATATATCATAGTTTTGGTTTAAAATCACTTTTATTCGAAATTTATATATCGTAATCACTGAATGTTCATCATGAGTAAATTTAATGCTTGTTTTTGAGTCGATTGCAGGATAGGAGTACTATAGAAAAAAGATTTGGGAGTTTGTTTATGACTTTTTCGCACTTCCATAAAACGGAAAAAGTCGATGAGCGTTTGTTACGACACTTTGGTCACGCTCCTTAAAGCTAGTATCAAAGGTCTGAGTCTGTTTTCGATTCTTTCCAGGCTCATAGAAAATTAACATTATGTAAAGAAACCTATGGAGTCTTCTTTCACTTCTTTTCAAGCTCCTTAAACACGAAAATATCATCGAGTCCGTTTCTGATTCTTTCCAGGCTCATAAAAAATTGATATTGTGTAAAGAAACCTATGGAGTCTTCTTTCACTTCTTTTCAGGCTCCTTAAACATGAAAAGATCGTTGAGTCCATTTCTGATTCTTTCCAGGATCGTAAAAATTGACATTGTGTAAAGAAACCTCATGGATTCCTCTTTAAACTCTTTTTAGGCTCCTTAAATACAAAAAGATTGTCGAGCGATATTGTCTTCTTCACGCTCATTAAAGTATTTGAAGAGTCATCTCTCTAACAGTAGGTTATCTCTTTTTTCGGTTCGGATAGACTATTTACGAAAAAGGAACACTCCTACCAATCATGACTGGAAGAGTTCTCTAAGGTATGATTTTACACTTTTTTGGGCCTTAGGGAGTAAATCGTACGAAAAAAGAACCCCTTTGGAGTCTTCTTTCGTAATCATTCAAACTCTCTAAACATGAACAATACTGAGTTTTCTTTCATTGGACTCGTTAAATTAAACATTGAAAGACTTGTTTTGGGAATGAACCCCTCCTCTCTCAGGTTCGTAAAACATATGAGTCCAGACTTGTCTTCGGACAAGCTATATCGAGTGTTTTTTACCCTCTTTGAACTCGTAAAACTGAAAAGAGGCACTCATCGATCATGATGGGGGAAATGGGAAGGGAATCATTTTGCAAATAAATGGCAGTAGTTTGTCATTACCTTTGAACATGGCACTTGTCTGCATATCATGTCAGTCAATTGGGTATTCAGATGATCTCTGTGATGATCCACTTTCATGAGTCATGCCACTCCTTTGAGTCTTTCAAAAGAATGCATTTTCCACTGTCGCATTACTAAGTCGATGGGCCGACTTAGAAGGAGAAAGTCGACATAAGTCGACTTGAACGAAGATTGACTTAGTCAGCTGACTAAGTCGATGGGCCGACTTAGTCGATCAGCCGACTAAGTCGGCTAACTAACAGTCGTGTCGGTTTACCGAACCGATAGGTAGTTATTTGTAACTGTTTGTAACCTGTATATATTAGGCTGTTGAGCCAAGCAAGAACTCAGTTCAGTTCAGTGCCTTGTATGAACTCATTACATTAATATAATCTGTTTTCCTATCTGTTCTTGTCTCTTGTATCTGATTTATAGTTATGTTTTAGTATGTATTATTGGTAACCTTATGTGATCTGTGAGATTACAACATTGGTTCCATTGCCGGCAGTACATGTCTAAGATATATGCTCACATATGATACCATAGCAGGAGATCAAGGACTGGTGGGACCGTAAAGTTGCAAACTATTTGCAAAATTACGCCAGATGAAACAGATTAACAGTCGCTGAAGCTAGAGCCATATTTTTCACAGAGACACATGGAAAATTCATCAAGTCTGTGCCACAACTGTTGAAGCAGCTTCTGGATGAGAAAACCGGATGCAACTAAAGAACAGTAGCTACTAGACAAACTGTTTCGAGGAGGACAAACAAATCTATCAGAGTGGTTTGAGAAAATTGCCGACGACTTCTGTGAAGAGAAAATAGTTGAAGACCGAACGTCGGTAGAAACTGTCAAAGCGAAATTCTACACAGATTTCACCGAGCAATTCTTGTGCTCCCTTCCGACCTTGCTATTCAAATTCTTGATAGAGAACAGAGCAGGACACATTGTCGAACCCAGACCACCATTGTGCGAACAACCACCAAACACCAACTGGGCGGAGAAGCAGATGAAGTGGGAGAAATTTATTGCAGAAAGGGAGTGGGAATACTTCCTAAGCAAGTGATTCTAACTATCCGATATTTCTAAAAAGCGTCGGGTAGGCTATGGGGGGGTAGCTGGTCTTGTGTCGGAGATAGAGTATAGTGGATCCTAGTCGACTTCAGGAGGATAGATGTCACCAGTGATGAAAATTCGACCGTAGAAGACTTGAAGAGAATAGTACTGTACGGAAGTATGTCAGACATTCAGAAACAAGAAAGGGATGAGCGACAGTAGAGAAGGGAAGCAAGACGCGAAAGAGCCGACGGGCTGCGCAGAGAACAAAACCCTAGGGCGACCGACCGTGAAGAGAATCCGCCAAAGTCAGGTCATGACCGACAGGAAGAGGGAGTTGAACAAGAGGTGTCCCCTATGGAGGAAGAAGTATGGATAGAGCAGCCAAAAGCTCTCCAATTAACAACTCTTAGTGAAGGAACGACCCTTTTCCCATTAAATCCACATACCAGAATACAGACTATTGTCGAAGACGACCTACGACTAAGAGCTGGTGACTATAGTATCTGGAGTCAACTAGGTGACGATACGTACACCAGACGACATCTTGTCATATGCCGACCATTCGAAGGGAACTGGGTGACGATTCAAGCGGCACCATCCCTCCGAAGTATCCACTTGCTCTTACCGACACAGGAAGGAGCACCCCCCCCTGCGAAGTACATCTTTTGAAGGAATAGAACACGCAGACTTGCGCACACAAAATTTCAGTGGATCATCGACAGTAGAAATCCATGACAACCCACTGTACGTCGAAGACGAATTGACCACCGACGGAGGTACCAGTTCCGTCGACCAAAATTCCGCAGGAGCGACTTCATCAATCCCACCACTTTCCCCACCACCCACGCCTCCGACCCCGCCAACTTCTGAGAGTAGTGAAAGTGACTCAAACATGGGTCACAGAATAGCTCACATTCCTCTCTACAAGGGGGATGAAGACCCCAGATGACATTGGTTCATCTATGAGTCCATCTGGGATGCAAACCAGGTGAAGGATGAAGACTGCCAGATGGCTCAGTTCGCAGGAGCCTTACGGAAAAGGGCCCTAACTTGGTACATGACCTTTTCAGAAAGGCAACCCAGAGCATCGAAAGATGAGATTAAAGAACAGATCTTATCCTTTTTCAAGACCCCAGACGCTAAGCACCTGGCCGCCAAAAATCTCAAGAAAATGCAGCAAAATCCAGGGGAGACTGTCCGCGATTATGACAAACAATCGAAGGACCTACTGAGTCAATTAGATTATGTTATTGATGAGAAATTGCTAATTCAATGGTTCCTTGCAGGATTATCACAAAAATTTCTCCGACACATCAGTCTGGAAACATTTAAGACATATGAAGATGCGCTGACCAAAGCTCTGCAGGTGGAAATGGACAAAGACATACCTGCCTATCTGACAGACCACAGGATAGAAGAACAGCTGGAGAGTGTGCAGAAGTCCTTGAAAGAACTATCCCTCAAAAATCAAGAAATCTGGTGTACTAAATGTTTGACGGTCAGACACTCGAAAGACAATTGCCGACATGAATACAGTCGACAAGACGTCCTATTTGTGCAAACTAAAGTATTTTGCGACATTTTCCAGGAGACCGGGGATCATTCTACGAAAGAATGTGCGTTTAACATGAAAAATGCAAAAGATTCCTGGTGCGCCATCTATGTGACAAAAAATCACAATACGGCCGACTGTCAATTAAACCTGAAAAAAAGATAGAATTATCAGGCGGTCTACCAGACGAATGCAGTGGCCCAAAGGAATGAGCAAAATAATACTAATGACCATAATGGGCAATGATATGAAGGCCGACGATATGAGCACCGGTACGAAAATCGACGACAAGGGTTTGGAGGAAGAGGTCGATTTGTCAGGAATCGCGACATACGACCACATCGATCTACCCAGTGCTTCATCTGCTTTAAAGAAGGACACAGATGTGTAGACTGTCCGTACAAGGACAGAACTGACCTTAAATTTTGTACACATTGTGGGGTAGGTGATCACTCTCTGGAGGATTGTCCTACCATGTTAGAAAAAATCAATAATAAGAAAAATTTTAATGTCTTGTCTTGTGTACAAAAGCATGATGTATTAACTACTAAAAATCTACATATTGTCACTCGCTAAGGCACAAAAATAGGGCCTAATAACCCCCAAATTAGTAAAATTAAAAACACAAATGGTTATCCGGATCCTCTAAAGGAAAGACAAACTTATCAAGAAGCCACACACATATTTCAAGACATTGCACAGCAAGAAGACATTATTACCAGTCGACTTAGCACGACACAACAATTAACTCATCTCATCCAAACCGACAAATCCATAGCCCAGTTCATTGACTTATTACATGAAATAAAAAGCACTAACTTTGGAAAGCAAACTAAGAACATTTGTAGCCTAAATCAAAAAGACAAAAACGATGTCGACCCACTTGTCGACCTGGAAATCGAAGGTTATCACGTCCGACAAGTGGTGCTTGATTTTGGGTCTCAGGTAAATATCATGACCAAGGATACATGGGAAAAGATGGGCTGACCTCGACTCTATGAGTCAGGCATTTACCTAAAACTCGCCGACCAAGGCCTCATTGAACCCATTGGGGTTTGGAAATATGTCGACACGACCATCAGAGGAATCTCGACTAAGGTTGATTTTGAAATCATCGACCCAAAAGAAGGATCTAGCTCCTTCCTAGCGCTAGTTGGTCGACCTTGGCGACGAAAGATGAAAGCCTCCATATACTTAGACAAAGAACGAATTAAGTTAAAAGGAAATGGTCAAAGAGTCATTGTACCCATTAATCCTTCGAAAGGAGCACCTTGGACCGAACCGATTGATGAGGAAGTCAATGTCAGACAGCTTTACCAGATCCATAACAATACGGACTATACCAAGCCAAACATTTATGGGGAGCTTCATTTAGGTAACCAAGACTCAATTGGTTACAATCCAGATGCTGAATTATATGACTGGGAGATGGAAAATTATGAAACACAAGCAAGAGGGTGCTGGAATATACAAAAAGTATAGAAAAAACCCACCCGACAGTGCTTCACTGTATCAATTATCCCCAAAGTCTTTGAAAACAAAATCAGGGAACGACCTACATTGCAACCAACCAACTTACATAATACCCAACTGCCCAGGTATAAGGAAAGAGAATCCCCAATAATGCATCTTGAACAAGTATCTAAAAATATTGGAGACCATGGCAGACTTCAAAGCTTAGTGGAAACATTTACAGGTCAAGCAGCTAGATGGTGGAACATCCATTAGACAAAATTGAAAACCTGGACAACTGCTTCAACTTTCTTTGTCGAACGATTCGGTGGGAAAAATTTAACCCAGGACACTCAAATCCCTATCTTTGTCCAAGGCGAAGACCCAGAAGCACACATCATCCTTTGTGAAAAGGAGTGGAGACGGCTTGGACACAAAGATGAGCGAGCCTGGCCACATTTGTTCCGTTCAACCCTAGCCGACTTGCCTAATAAATGGTATAAAATGGAGGAAGCTAGAGGAGAAAACTTCTTTTGGCATGAACTTAAAGAAAATTTTATTAAGGACTTCTAGTTCATACCTCAAAATGAAAAGTTAGCTGGGACAGCACACCAGATCAAACAGTTTCTTCAACCGACAGAATCAAAACCCAACCAAGACCATCAACAAATTAAGGACTGTAACAAGATCCAAGCTAAATCAAAATCACAGTCGACACGCTTACACTTAGAAAATGAACACATAGAAGGTAAGAGCTTTAGATGGAAGGTCGACCACATTGAAACAACCAAGCCGGTCTACTCAATCCTAAAAGTTGAGACCAACGAAAAACCAGACTTAGACAGAATGACTGCAGCCGACTTTCCGGCTACATTTTCACAGTTTCAAGAAGGAAGTTGGCCGATCAATGAAGCTAAAGCACCAGAGTGGCTGGATGCCAAAGTGAAAACTAAGGAGGTCGACATTTCAAACGATGACCGTCCAAAAATAGCTAAGATTGGGGACTACTGGAACGAACACCAAACCACCGAAATCATAAACTTACTTAAAGAATTCCAAGATGTCTTTGCAAGGGACTACAAAGACTTAAAAGGGTTAGTACAAGAAATGGGAGAAATGAAAATAGATACTAAACCTGATGTCCAACCTGTCAAGAAACGACCTTACAAACTAGCTCATAAGTATAAGAATATAGTTAAGAAGGAAATAGACAACATGTTAGCAGCAGGGATCATTTACCCTATCGACCAATCGGAATGGGCAAGTCCCATGGTCGTACAGCCCAAGAAACATGACCCGACCAGGTTAAGAATTTGTGTCGACTTCAGGGAGCTCAACAAAGTCACACTCACAGATCCATTTCCCACCCCCTATGCTGATGAAATCCTGAATGAAGTTGCAGGCCATGAATGTTATTCATTTACAGATGGATTTTCAGGATATAATCAAGCACCCATCACAAAAGAGGATCAAAAGAAAACAACATTTGTATGTGAATTTGGGTCCTTTGCCTACAGAGTTATGCCTTTTGGGTTGAAGAATGCACCTGCAGTATTCTCACGAATTGTTGTCAAAACATTCCAAGAGTATATCTATAAGACCATGGAAGTATACTTCGACGACTGGACCATATATTCCACCCTAAAGGATCACTGCACATGGCTCCGACTTATGCTTGAGAGATGTCGACAGATACAACTCTCACTAAATATTAAGAAATGCACTTTTATGACACCCATAGGCATTCTCTTAAAGCATATTGTCTGCAAGGATGGTATAAAGGTCGACTTTGCCAAAATAAAAATCATCCTCGACCTAAAACCCCCAATTAACCCTAAACAGGTCCAGGTGTTATTAGGCCATACAGGATACTATAGGAAATTCATCAGACACTATTCAGATATGACTTACCCTCTGGAGGAATTGCTCAAAGATGACCAGGAGTTTATATGGATAGAAGAATGCCAAATATCATTCGACAAATTGAAAAGAAAACTGGTCGAAGCTCCCATACTTAAATTTCCAAACTGGTCGACCAAATTTCATGTGCATATTGATGCATCGGGCATTACAATTGGAGCCATCCTTACTCAACCAGGGGATGATGGGATGGATTACCCTATCGTATAAAGCAGTCGACAATTAAATAAAGCCAAAAGGAACTACTTGACCACTGAACGAGAAGCCCTAGGTATGGTCTTTGCTCTCCAGAAGTATCGACATTACCTATTGGCCAACCCTTTCATATTTTATACCGACCATCAAGCTTTGAAGTACCTTGTTAATAAACCCCTTCATCATGGAAGAATCTGTCGATGGCTACTTCTGTTTCAATAATTTGAGTTTGAAGTAGTGGTCCGACCAGGGAAGCTAAATGTCGGACCCGACCACCTATCACGTATAGAAATAGGGGAGGAACCGACTGTAATCGACGATGACTTGCCGGATGCACATCTATTTCGCATAGAAGCAGTACCCGAAGAACTAGAAGAAATAGATTAGTTCTTAGAGACAGGTCAAGCACCTGAAGGTCTGAACACCAAGAAGAAACAAATCTTAGCTATGAAGGCTACACCTTACAGCCTCATCAATGGATTTTTGTACAAAATGGGGTTAGACTACATTCTCAGATGTTGTGTACTCAACCATGAGAGAGAACAGATCATGCATGAAGCACACTATGGACCTGCCGGAGGACACTTTCAAGCAGACACAACTGCAAGAAAAATCCAACAGTCGGGCTTATGGTGGCCGACCATCCACAAGGATTGCAAAAAATTTGTTAGTCAATGCGATAGATGTCAATGACTTGGTCGACCTCTGCCGAGCACAGAAATTCCCTTGATATCTGTAAACCCTAGTCTCACATTCAAACTTTGGGCTATATACTTCATAGGACCTTTTCCTATCCCAGCCAAATGATCAGGTGCAAGATATATTATTACGGCAGTGGAATATGTCACCAAATGGGCAGAAGCTGAACCTGTCGATACATGTTCCAGTGAGGTAGCTGCTAAGTTTATCTACAAAAACATTATCACTAGATTTGGATGCCCCCTCACATTGATTAGCAACCAAGGATCACATTTTATCAACAAAACCATAAAAAATATGACCGACCAGTTTCACATCAACCACCGACGAAGCACTGCCTATCATCCTCAGTCGAATGGTGCGATTGAAGCTTTTAACAAAACATTAAAAAAAAGGGTTAACCAAAATATGCAACACCGAAAAAGATGATTGGGATGAGAAAATCCCTACAGTTATCTGGGCATATAGGACAGCATATAAGCGGTCGACTGATCAAACACCCTTTCGACTAGTCTATGGGCATGAAGCAGTCGTTCCCCTACGTTTCCGACAGCAGACACCTATAAGTGCACAGATACTACACGTCGATGTCGAACAGGAAAGAAAGGACCGACTATTTCAACTCAGTAAGCTAGAAGAACATAGAATCATGGCTATTCAGCATCAGGAAATTCACAAACAACAACAGAAAGCCTAGAACGACCGTAACATCAAAAACAAAAACCTCTCAGTCGGTGACCTTGCTTTACTTTATAACAGTCGAGTCAAGGGAAAACCCAAGAAATTACACACATAATGGATGGGCCCTTACGTTGTTGAATAAATACATCCCAACGGTTCAGTACGACTGAAAACATTACAGGGCCTAGTATTTCAGAAGCTCGTTAATGGAGCCCGACTCAAACGTTACAGAAACTGAACAAAAAAAAAAAAAAAAAAATCAAATAACGACCTTAACCATCAATCAAAACCCATAAAAAGATAGAAAAAATCCAAAAAAAAATAATAATAATACATCCAACACAACCAGCCATGACAGCAACTCACTACTTCGACAACCGACATCACCACCATCGACCATCTTCATCGACCAGTCAGGCCGACCATTTTCACCCACGACACCGACCATTGACTTCGGAAGTCCCATCACGCATTGATGGCCTTGAGCGCCGAAACAGATCCTCCATTAAGTCGCACTCGAGTATTGTAGTTGGACTGTCAAGTCCGCCATTAATACGCCCATTTCGACACTCAACCCCACCCATGCCTATAAATAATGGACCGTCGAAGGTTCATTCACCACACCCAATTCCATCAGAGCACCCACAATCTCAGTCGACCAAAGCACAAGAACCCTGTCAAAATCCTGACCAGTCCGAGAAAATGGCACCCAAACTAACCAGAGTTGCGGCTAAGGCAAAGGAGTTGTAAGCAGGGGACACCCCCTTACTCAACCGCTTAAAGAACATCAAAAATGCAAAGTTCCAGGAGGGCCCATTCCAGAAAATCTGGCAAGAAATCCAAGAGTGGGCCTATGTCAACAACCGAATGACCTAGGCCGCTGAGAAAATTCAGAAGAGCGGCATTTTCAACTATCCTAACGCACCACTGATGGAAAGCTTCGGTGGGATGAAGGAAGCAGCTGTTAAATTCATTATCAGACGCTACCATAATGGCCAATTCTACGTCGACCAACCGATTGATATCATTGGGGATGTTATCTCCAAGCTTACAGGTCTGTCCAACCAAGGCAGCCCTGTACCTATTGGGATCAAAGACGGGTTAGTCCAAGAACTTACGGGCTCACCGTCGGGCAAGAATTCCAAAGGACTGATGATCGGCCAGATTGCGACAAGGACGCCACAGATCGTGGCTAAAATCATAGCAATCACCCTTACTTTGGCAGGTCAGGGCAGCGACCTCAAACTGGAGATGTTGGAAGCGGTCGACACAATCGCAACCGACGGTCGAATCTACTGATGGGGAGAATATGTTGCCTACATGGTCAAAACCATCTATGAACATTGTCAGGAGACAGGAGGTATGATCAAATTACCCTCTCTCATTCTATGGATTGTTATGTACCATATTTTCTCGGAAGGTAGTCCAGTCTTATGGGAGTTGACCAGGTTCCAAATGCACCGGTTTAAGCCCTTTTCACAAAAAGGCACCGTACATGAGATGGCACAGGGGAAAGTATTCCTGGAAAATTGGTTCTAGCAGTTGAAGGTTCGCACGACGAGGTGGAGGGTGCCCCAGAACATACGACGAAACCTTCCTACTGAGTCTCATATCCAGTTAGAACTTGACCATACATCAGTATGGTACATGAGAGGTCAAGACCCCAAAGCACAGGACCTTGACTACTATCCAACAGTCGAGCAGATTTTCTGAGAGTTGACCAGACAAGTGCAGACAAAGATACCAATTCCAGAGGCTGCCAAACAAATCGACTTCTCCATCATAGAGCCCCTCATTGACCAGGAAAAAGAAGAGGACTATGATCTAAATTTATACATCAGCACATTTGTGTCGGAGGACACCCCGACCATGCCCACTAGTCGGGTACACATCACTGTCAAACCTCTGACTGCAAAAGTAGTCGACCCTCAGCCGACAGAACAATAACAACCAAAAGTACCACCACAGCAATAGAAAACTCCTCCAGCTCCAGCAACCGTCGACCCCACTCAAGTACAGACAGGTGAAGTCGAAGGCAATGACCCGGAATATGCTTTATCTAAAAGCATCATCAAGAAGTTGGCTAAGGAGATAGCTGTTGCAAGGAAAAACATCAAAGCCTAAAAACTACAACAAGGTAGGGGTAAGCGCAAGCTTATCCTAGCTGAATCGTCCGATGATGAGGAGGAACTAGCAGCCACGGCCTTCGACATTGTCGAGGATGCCCGTGCAAATAAAGTGTCAATCGAAGTTCAGTTTCAACGGTACGTGGACGTAGGAGCTCCGAAGGGTTGGCCAAAGAAAGAAAAAATGGCACAGACACCTAAAAATGTGGTTGACCTTGTGTTGACACCTCCCCCCCCATCTCCGACAACCATAGTCGAGTAACAAGCACAAGTACAGTAGGTAGATAGTCCCCCTGAGGAATATCAACGCGCCATTTCGGAGGCACTCAGAGCCAGGGTTGACCAGGAGGCTGAGCTTAAAGATTTCTTCATGACACTTCCTGGACTGTTTAAGTCGACCCAGAAAATACAGACAAAATCCCCTCTCTATGCAAGCAGAAATACATATGCAACTGTTACGACGACATTCACCCGCGACGAACAGGGTGACGTAATAGGCACACCAAATTCTGTTACAGAGCCAATCGACACCGACACCCAGGATGACCTACCCACTACACCTTCAAAAGTAGGTATCTCTTCCGACAAAAGTTCACAACACACTCCAACCAACCCTTCGACCCCTGTTCATACCCCTACTCCGTCCCCAACACCACCATCATCACAACCCCCTTCACCACCACCACCCCCAAAATCCCCACCACCAGAATTACAGCCAAACCCATCACAGCCACCGTTATCTTCACACCCGAAAGTGGCCATCCCACCTCCTCAAATAGACACAACCCCCACCTCCCTACCACATACTCAAAAAGAAACATAGCAGTCTTCTATACCACCTAACCAACCCGAAAAACCCTCAGCCTCCATTCCATCAACCACAGACCCAACCTCAACTGCTGCATATACCCAAGAGAAATAGCCAGACAAATAGAAGAAAAATAAAGAGCAACATAGAACATCCAGTCTCCGGATTAGCCTAAGGGATGCAAGTTCCTTGGACGACATAGAGGTCGGCCAACTCCTTAAAACTGTGGCCAAAGAGTCAAAAAAAAGGACAGATCGAAAAAATAAAGAACTGGTAGCCAAAAATGCAGAAGAAGTCGAGTTTCTCGGCAGATGCAGAGCTCTAGTATAGACCGTGGTACTAGTCCCTCTCGAAGTCGACATAGATCGACCACTTGAAAGAGCATATCAGCTCTTCGAGACAATGGTATCGACTGTCCAGACCCGGATGCAAGAGACCAAGGAAGAGAAAAAGGAGGAGACTGTTCGACTGCTTCTGGCCCAACACACTGCATTCTCAGAGGCATACAAGGTCCTCAATGATCATATGGAAGAATTAGTTGTCACTGAGGAAGTATTACGAGACTGGCATAATCACTATGGGCAGGTTTATCAACAGACAAGGCAGGCAAGGCAGGGCATTCAGGCTTTGGAGGGCCGGAAGTCGACAGAGGCAGAACTGCGGCAGACCATTGAAGAACAAATTGTGATGGAGACCAATAAACTGCAGAAGCTAGAATGTGAGGCACACCAGTGGGTTCAACAGGCTCTCCCCAACTTAGAGAAAGTCGACATCATCTGCCCACAGATGAAACAACTCATCAATGCTGTATAAGAACAAAACCAACTGTTGGGTCCCAACATGGAAAATATAGCAGAAATGCCCATGTCCGAAAAGATGTCGATCCTTTCAAGTCTCACTACCCTACCGATCGATATCTAGAAGGCATTGCAGAGTTGGACCGACTTTCAGCATCATCTTTCCATCACAGCCCCAGCTATCATCGAAGTCTGCATCCAGAGAAGACCGACCATCCGTCTGCACAGTCCACAGCAAGAGCAAGTCTGAATGGGTCGACAAAAGTTCATTTTTTGTACCTCCCTGTTTCTTCGGGATGAAGAAACATTTTGTTCATGGGGGAGATGTAGAAGGAGAAAGTCGACATAAGTCGACTTGAACGAAGACCGACCTAGTCGATCAGCCGACTAAGTCGGTCGGCCGACTAACTAGAAAGATTAGTCGGCTAACTAACAGTCGTGTCGGTTTACCGAACCAACAGGTAGTTATTTGTAACTGTTTGTAACCTGTATATATTAGGCTGTTGAGCCAAGAAAGAACTCAGTTCAGTTCAGTGCCTTGTATGAACTCATTATATTAATATAATCTATTTTCCTATCTGTTCTTATCTCTTGTATCTGATTTATAGTTATGTTTTAGTATGTATTATTGGTAACCTTATGTGATCTGTGAGATTACAACAAATGATACTGAGTTTTCTTTCATTGGATTCGTTAAATTAAACATTGAGAGACCCATTTTGGGAATGAACCCCTCCTCTCTCAGGTTCATAAAACATATGAGTCTATACTTGTCTTCGGACAAGCTATATCGAGTGTTTTTTACCCTCTTTGAACTCGTAAAACTGAAAAGAGGCACTCATCGATCATGATGGGGGAAATGGGAATGGAATCATTTTGAAAATAAATGGCAGTAGCTTGTCATTACCTTTGAACATGGCACTTGTCTGCATATCATGTCAGTCAATTGGGTATTCAGATGATCTCTGTGATGATCCACTTTCATGAGTCATGCCACTCCTTTGAGTCTTTCAAAAGAATGCATTGTCCACTGTCGCATTGTGTGCCTGTCCCGTCTAGTCATGCTACCAAGTATTGTGTCGTGCCGCCTGATGTTCAAAGGGAAGTTGAAGAAGTTTACCTCTACAGTCAAAATAGTCTCTGTGTCAGTACTTTTGAATCAGTCCTATGGTTACTACATTCACATCATTTCAGAACTATGTTCCAAGTTTCGTGTCATCGATGTGGGACTCATCATGGCCCTCCTTCGACGAGATTATTCCTATCGGCATTAGCTCATCATCCAGGAAATAGTCCTAGAAACAAAAACTTAGTACCTTGAGATATGTATGCCTTAATGAAAGATTATCTTTCTCTCGACATAGGTTCACATCATTGGCCTTTGATCGATAGAATCGACTGGGTGTTTGACATTAGGACATCTATTTGCAATCAGTGGATTGTAATAAGGTACCTTGGGAATCATTGACATCAATGGTGATATCCCTTGCACTTGTTAATGGTTCACATCATTGACCAGTAATCAAGTGGTTTCTACCATGTTTGACTTCAAATCATTGTAATCACATGGATAGAATTTTACTTTGTAGAAGACGAGACGAAGACCCTAGGTATTTGTTTAAAGTGCTCGTTGCTTTTCCCTAGGTTGCGATGGAGTTTTGTATATATATCATGGATCCACATTTGTATGGTCATGGCTATGGTCAATTTTTTTTCTGGATGACATAGATCTACATTGTATGTTTGGTAGCTATGTCCAAGTTTGATTCCTCTATCACATGGATCTACACTATATTCTAGTAGCCATGCTTGTTTATTCCTCCCATGGATTTTCCTTGTATTGGTCTGCAGCCATGAGTTGGTTACTTGTGTATATGAGTAAAAAATATTGATGTACTACAGATGCCTACTTGATGACATGCTCTGGTCGAGCTGATATTTTCACCTTGTAGTGATGACCTTTTCTCTCAAAGCTCTCATTTATCATATTCCTCTAAGACTCATGCTTTAGGGGGCATCCTATTATACAAAAATCCTGTTACCACCATGTGATAAGACATTTGATTTACATATTTTCCCTTAAATCCCAACACTTGGAGAGAAAACCCATGTTGATTGTCAATCTTTCATAAAAATACTCAGCACCGTGCTTTCCTCATTATCCATGAGCAGTACCTTATTCGCACCACGTGTATCCTGTTTACCATAAGTGGTGCCACCACTTATAGCCTTTGGTCCATAAGCATTTTTATCCTGAACTACTCTGTCATAAGAGGTAGAAGGTGGTACCCTAGGTAAAATGGGAAAAAATAAAGGTTTCTCGAGGCTTCTAGATCATGAGCCTCATGTCCTGTCTTATCCCTAACATTGTGGGTCAATTGACCTCCCCATAATAGGATCTTAGAGGCCACCTCATCCACAAATCTCTCAACCATTCCTATCCATCGAGCCTTATAAATACAAGCTCATCTCTATGGTTGAGGGGGAGAACTATAAAGGTATTTTTATGCTGTTGGATTGACCACTTGGCCCAAGCCATTGGAGAGCATAGAGAGCAAAGTTGGAGCTTATGGGGATGAAGTGTCAGTTTCATGGAGATGCATGTCAACACTAAGGATTAATTGGTTGTAAACTTCTCAATTTTATCTTAATGCAAAGCTGATTTCCGTCCCACATTTCTGTTGTTGTTGGATTTCACATGTAAATGTTGGTGGATTCCTTAGTCACTGACATGGATTAATATATTATTTTCTGGTAGCTTTGATGTGTTTGCATGTTTAATTTGATTGTAAGTAAATAGGTTTACTATCAAAGAAAACATTCCAGGTATCTATGATATCTAAGGAGGGTCTTCATTCTTTGTCGTTCATTTGTTCTGGATCTGAACCATTTAGACCAGAGGAACAACTTCTGTCCGTAGAAGGTGAAATATTCCTTCTTACACCTGCAATATTTTCAACTCCTCATTAGATACGATGAAGGGGTGGATATCTTGTTATCTTACCACAAGAATACTGCAACCCACATAATCGACCACATCCATGAGTGGCAATGACGCCATAGTTTGTGCAAGATTGAACTTGATGACAGGATCTTCCTGGATTAGTTCCTAAAAACTTTGCTACCACCTATATCAAAGGGCATCGCATCTAAACGTCCCTAATCTTAAGAGGAGGCCATCTTGAAAGCCTAGCAGTTTGATCTTATCTATGTTGATGTATTTGTAATGTCGAAATGTATTCATCTATGTATCTTATGTATTGTAACCCAATGTTTATTCTGGGATGTATATGTAATGTAATTGAGTCATGTTTTCATGCCCCGATGTTCCGATCGGGAGAATCAATAATGTAAACAAGTCATGTCAATTCATTGTGGGTAACCCTATGATTTTCTAAATGTTAAATTCCCCACAGTTTCGGGGCACCAAGGTTATTAGACTCTCCTAGTAGAGGTCGGCCCTGGTAGGGTTTTAGTCATGTTGGGATTAGTATAAATAGAAAACTGGAGTCTCTATTTAACACACAACTCATACACACTCATGTGTAGTGCATAGTTGAGG
Organism: Pseudotsuga menziesii; assembly: GCA_001517045.1. Lineage (NCBI taxonomy): Eukaryota > Viridiplantae > Streptophyta > Pinopsida > Pinales > Pinaceae > Pseudotsuga > Pseudotsuga menziesii. Next base: position 196,961 of record LPNX010552688.1, read on the forward strand.
AAGGAGAAGACACTTGAGTTAGACAAGAAGAAGATTACTATTGTCGGGAGATCACTTAATATTTTGGGATTTTACTATTTTGGTGTTGATTCTATCTCTGAGGAAGTTGCGAGGTTTTCTCCATTTATGGTTTCCCCGAGGAAAAACACTGTATTCATTGTCTCTTGTTTTTTATTGTTTTACTTGTTATTCTCTCAGTTATAGATCCTAATAATACTAGCTTAATGTTGAAAAACTAACATGGTATCAGAGCTAACCTGAGAAGAATACACTATGCAGCTACGGGAATTAGGGATTCCTAGTTTGTGGATATTCTTCCATATATTTTTAGCAAAAGTAAGGTGGAATAACTCTCCTCCCTATGGCACATCTTTTTGTCGAAACAGAATCCAATTCTAAGGTTTTTCAGTTTTGGACCCGATAGTACTACCGAAAATTAGGGATTTTCACAGAAGAGGAATTTTCAGTGAGCCTAGGCCTGGATTGATATCCTCCCAAAAATTGAAGTTAGGGACAAATTTCAAGGCATTTGGGTGGATATATCTCCGGAAAATAAAAACCCTAATTTGCTCCTTAACCAGCTTTGCAAGATTTCAGCTCAAGTTTCAGATCCGACATCTTGACCTGGTAAGATCTAAAATATTTTGTATTTCCATTTGAGGTTCTCAGTTAAGATGTCTCATCATACCAAGCTTGATGAAAATATTGAGGGAGCCGATAACTTTCAAGCCTGGAAGTATAGGATCCCCCTAGTCCTGGAAGAGAATGAGTTAGACTCCTACATCCATGAGGAGGTTCCAGTTCCAGAGGGAGATGAGGCAAAGGCCTTACATAAGAAGAATATGGTTATGACAAAGAGGATCATTATTGATTCTATCAAGGATCACCTTATACCTCAGGTGTCCTCTCTCAAGACACCTAAATCTATGTTTGATGCCCTAACCAAGTTGTTTGAAGGGAAGAACATAAACTAGAAGATGACTCTAAGGAATCAACTAAAGAATGTGAATTCAAAATGCAGAGAATTTCCACTCCTACTTCACAAGGTTTTCTCAGATCAAGGAACAATTAGAAGCTGTAGATGAAGAAGTGGAGAATGCAAATATTGTGATGACAACTTTGAATGGCCTTCCTAGGTCATGGGATTCATTCATCCAAAGAATTTGTGCTAGAAAGAAGTTAGTCAAATTCAGAAAATTATGGGAAGAATTTCCTCAAGAAGAAGCATATATAGCATCTTGAGAAGAGAAGATGGGAAGTGAAGATCAATCTCTCATAGTTCACTCCAAGAAAGGCAGAAGAAGTACTCATCACTCCAAAGGTAAGAATCCTCATCATAGAGATAACAATAGAAAGAACCTATCTAGATCAAGATGTTATACATGTGATGAGATAGGAAACTTTGCAAAATACTATCCTAAGAACAAGGACCACTCTCATAAGAAGAAGGGGAACAAAAGAAGACATCATGCTCATGCTGCAGAGGATGATGAACCATCCAAGAAAAGAACCATATATGAAAGTGAAGATTCTTCAAGCGAGGATGAATATGTTTTGATTTCTGCTCTCACAGGGAACATTACTCATAGAAGTGATGATTGGATTATAGACATTGAGGCTTCCAAACATATGACTAGATTCAAGGAATCCTTTGTAAGACTGTCAGAACATGAATCACCTCACAAGGTGAAACTAGAAGATGACTACCAATATCCAATAAAAGTTAGTGGGGAATCTTCCTATAAGATAGACTCTGGAAAGTATCTAACAATGAAGGAAGTATTGTTTATGCTAGGACTCAAGAAGAACCTTCTCTCCATATCAGCATTGGATGAAAAATGTATGAGGGTTGCATTCATAGATGGTCAAGTCATCATGTGGCCAAGAGGAAAGACTATCAATGATGCAGTGGTTATTGGAGAACAAGAAGGAGGTTTGTACAAATTGAAGGGCCATCTGGAACAAGCCTTGGTTCATGACACAGTAGAGCCAAATGAGCTTTGGCATAGAAGGCTTGCACATGTGCATTACAGAGCACTACCTATTGCAAGCAAAGTTGTTGAAGGTCTTCTAGAATTCCAAGCAAAACATGATGGGGTCTGCAAAGGATGTGCGAAAGGAAAGAATACAAAGAAGACATTTCCTAGCAGCGAAAGCAAAGCCAAAGGAATCCTATAAATCATCCACTCCGATGTATGCAATCCTATGTCATCAAACTCACTAAACGGGTATGCATACTATGTTTCTTTTATTGATGATTTTTCTAGGAATACATGGATTTACTTCATGAAAAACAAAGACAAAGTATTCAAAAAATTCAAGGAATTCAAAGCCTTGATCAAGAACCACAGTGAAAAGAAGATCAAGACTTTTCGATCAGATAATGGCGGAGAATTCACTTTGAATGAATTCAAAGAGCTATGTAAAGAATCAGGTACTAAGAGGGAGTTTTCCACTCCTTATAATCCACAACAAAATGGCATTGCAGAACAAAAGAATAGAACTATCATGGAAGCTGCAAGATCCATGATTCATGATCAAGATCTTCCTATGCATCTTTGGGTGGAAGTTGCAAGAATAGTGGTTAATGTACATAACCATACTCCACATAGAGTACTCAAAAACAAGACTCCTGAAGAAGTATTCTCTAGCAAGAAACCAAAATTCAGCCATCTCAGAATATTCGGTTGTCCTGTGTACATACACATTCCAAAAGAGAAGAGAACAAAATTAAATCCTTCAGGAAAGAAGGGTATATTTGCGGAATACTCTGAAAGATTTAAGGCTTACAGAATATATTTTCCAGGGTATAAGAAGATTGACATCAGAAGGGATGTGACATTTGATGAAGACATAGCTTACAACAAATCTATAAAGAAGCACCCAGAATTCATGATACTACGATGAACAAAGAAGCTCAAGAAGAAGATCGAGAATTTGAAGAAACACAAAGACCTATGGATCCACCTCTAGAGAATAATCCTCATAAGAGGAAACCTACTTGGGTATGAGAACTTATCCAAGGTGCAGAACGATATGGGGCTCCATAAGAGAATCACAGAGAAAAAAAGACAACCAGATCCTGCTCCGGGCATGTAGCTTTACTATGTGATTTCATTGATAAAGAACCTTCCAGTTATGAAGAAGTGACATAACAGAAAGAATGGAAGGATGCTATGATAAAAGAATACCAATCGATCATGAAGAATGATGTTTGGGATGTTGTACCAAGGCCAGAAGGGAAGTTAGTTGTAACTTCCAAATCAATCTACAAGATCAAGCATGCTGCAGACGGTAACATTGAAAAATATAAAGCAAGATTTGTTGCACAGGGTTTCTCTCATAAAGAAGGAATAGATTATGAAGAAACCTTTGCACCTGTAGCTAGATAGAATTCCATCAGATCAGTACTTTCTCTGGCTACAGTGATGAAATGGAAGATACACCAAATGGATGTCAAGACTGCCTTCTTGAATGGTGTAGTAGAAGAGGAAGTGTATGTAGAGAAACCACTCGGTTTTGAGACACATGACAGAGAGTCTCATGTATGTAGATTGAAGAAAGCCATGTATGGTTTGAAATAGGCACCTAGGACCTGGTACGGCAGAATTGACAGCTTTCTATCGAGTTTGGGCTTTACCAAGAGTAAAGCAGACTCCAACCTTTACTACAAGGTTGAAGATGGCAACCCAGTGATGCTTCTACTATATGTAGATGATCTATTTGTGACAAGTATGGATGGGTTGATTGCTGATACAAAGTGAAAGCTTACTGCTGAGTTCGAAATGAAGGACTTGGGGATGATGCATTACTTTCTAGGTATGGAGGTGTGGCAGAATGCAGATGGAATCTTCCTTGGACAAGGGAAGTATGCAGTAGAGATCCCGAGGAGGTTTGGGATGATGGACTGCAATACTATGGCCACACCTATGGAATTGAACCTGAAGCTATTGAACGATGCTTCATCAGAGTCGGTTGATGCTACGATGTATCGTCAGATGATTGGGTCATTGATGTACCTAACAAACATGAGACCAGATATTTGCTTTGCTGTGAACACTTTGAGCCAGTTCTTGAAAGATTCGAGACATGTTCACTTGATTGATGCAAAGCATATTCTGAGGTACCTGAAGGGTACAGTTGATTATGGGCTCAGGTATGATGTGAATCGAAAGATTAACCTAGAGGGTTATGTTGATTCAGATTGGGCAGGAAGTGCCATCGATAGGAAGAGCACTTCAGGGTGTTGCTTCAATATGGGATCAGGTGTGATCTCTTGGTTTAGCAGGAAGCAATCTTGTGTGGCACTGAGTAGAGCTAAAGCAGAGTATGTTACAGCTTGTTCAACCAGTTGTGAGGTAGTTTGGCTACGGAAGCTACGGTCTGATTTATTTGATCTCCAATTGGATGCTACTTGTATACATTGTGACAACTAGAGTTGTGTAAAGTTGTCAGAGAATCCAGTGTTCCATGACAAGTCAAAGCATATCAAGATCAAGTACCACTATATCAGGGATACAGTGCAGAGGGGAGCAGTGAAGCTCTAGTATGTTGTGACGGAGGAACATATAGCTAATGTATTGACAAAGCCATTGGCCAGGGTGAAGTTCGAGTACTTCAGGGAGAATATTGGTGTTCTCCAGATAGAGGTTTCCTCCAAGGGAAAGTGATGAGTCCCATAGCCATTCTAAAATGGTGAGAGGATTAGCTCATTCCATGGTCAGATATAAGGGCTGAGCCATTCTGTCATGGTGAGAGGATTGGTTCCTTCCATGTTAGATATGAGTGTTGAGATCCATGGCCATTCTGACGAGTAGGTAAGATATAAGGGATGAGCCATTCTGTCATGGTGAGAGGATTTCTTTCTTCCATGCCAGATATGAGTGCTATCCATTCTGTTGAGTAGGATGGATGTAAGGGAAATTTCCATTCTTTGAATGGAGCTGCCTGGTGAGGTACTAGGAAAACTCAGTCTAGGACTGAGTAGCCATTCTGATGTGATAGAGGGATGTGTTCCCACTTGATCAGATGTAAGGGCTGAATCATTTTGTCATGGCTAAAGGATTTGGTTCCTTCCATGTCAAATGTGAGTGTTCGCCATTCCAATGAGCAAGACGGATGTAAGGGCAACTGCCATTCTCTAGGAGAATGGAGGCACCTAGTCAGTTACCAGGTAGCTCAGTCTAGGATGCTTCAAGGCCATTATGATATGACTATAGGATTGGTTCCTACAATATTAGATATGAGCGCAAGCCCTTCCATCATTGTTGTAGGATGTGTTCCTGCTTGGGTGGATGTAAGTGCAGAGCCCTTTCATCATTGTGGTAGGATGTGTTCCCACCTGGGTGGATGTAAGTGGACAGCCCTGTCATCATTATGGTAGGATGTGTTCCCGCCTGGGTGAATGTAAGTGTAGAAATATTTCATCATTGTGGTAGGATGTGTTCCGGGCTGGGTGAGAGTCGTTCATCATTGTGGTAGGATGTTTTCCCACCTGGGTGAATGTAAGTGCAAAAATATTTCATCATTGTGGTATGATGTGTTTTGTCTTGGGTGAGAGTCTTTCATGATTGTGGTAAGATGTGGTTCTGGCCTGGATGGAAGAACATAGATCTTCCATAATTGTGGTAGGATGTGGTTCCTGCCTGGATGAAAGTACACAAATATTCCATCATTGTGGTAGGATATGGTTCCGGCCTGGATGGAAGTGTAGAACTCTTCCATCATTGTGGTAGGATGTGTTCCCGCCTGGATGGATGTGAGTACTGTGCCTTTTTGATGAGTAGGTTAGATATAAGTGCTGAAGAAGACCTACATGGAGGCTAGACCTACAACTAGCATGAAAAAGGGTTGGCTCTGTTGAACTTCCTGTGATGAGAAGAATCATGAGATAGTAGTAGTGATGATCTAGATTGAGTGATGATCCAGATCCAATGATGATGGCTCATCATGATCCAGATCAAGTGATGATCCAGATCCAATGATGATGATCCAAGAGTGAGGATCTAGATCCAGTGATGATCTAGATCCAGTGATGATGCCCAATGATGATTCAGATCGAGTAATGATCCAGTTCCAGTGATGATGTCCCATGATGGTCCAGATCCAAAGATGAACATGACTTGAAGACTAAGAAGAATTGAAGATGCAGATGACAAGATGATCCAGTTGATACAGAGAAGAAGATTAGTGCTGAAAATTGTGTCAAAAGAATACCTTCCTAGTTAAGAGGGAGTGTTGATGTATTTGTAACTTTGGAATGTATTCATCTATGTATCTTATGTATTGTAAACTGATGTTTATTCTGTGATGTATCTATAATGTAATTGAGTAATGTTGTCAAGCCCTGATGTTTCGATCGAGAGGATCAATAATGTAAACAAGTCATGTGAAGCCATTGTGGGTAACTCTCCGATTGTCTAAGGGTTAAAGTGCCCGCAACTCCGGGGCACTAGGGTTATTAGACTCTCTTAGTAGAGGTCAACCCTAGTAGGGTTTTAGTCATGTTGGGATTAGTATAAATAGAGAATTGGAGTCTCTATCTAACACACAACTCATACACACTCAAGTGTAGTGCATAGTTGAGGAAGGAGAAGACACTAGGGCTAGACAAGAAGAAGATTACTGCTGTCAGAAGATCACTTAATATTTTGGGCTTTTACTGTTTTGGTGCTGATTCTATCTCTGTGGAAGTTGTGGGGTTTTCTCCATTTATGGTTTGCTCGAGGAAAAACACTGTGTTCATTGTCTCTTGTGTTTGATTGTTGTACTTGTTATTCTCTCAGTTAAAGATCCTAATAATACTAGCTTAATGTTGAAAAACTAACAACCTATGCATAGTTTGGATACCTTTACACTATCATTCGAGATTCTACCCGTGTGGGCACCTCCTACCAGGATGCATTAGGGGCATCCCATGCCGTAGATGGCATCATAGGTTCTGTCTCCCACCAACCATAGCACTGTCTGACACCACCTCGAATACCACCAAAACCAAGCAACACCCCTAGTGTTTCTTACCAAAACCAAACTCCAGACTATGCAAGAATGATGTCCTAGTCTGGAGCCACAACATATTATTCACAACCTGTGCCACTGTAGTAGGCCCAGGCATTAGATTGGTCAACACAACAATACATGAGACAAATTGCCACATTTGTGGCACTGACACCCACCCATGTCTACTATGCACCACCAGTACAAGATGTTCAAGCCCCTGCCCCTACTCCACCTACTCCATTGGGACAAATGTTTGCATAGAAAAACCGTCCCAACTTGCCAGACCCCAATAACCAACAAAGGTAAGCGAGGAATAACCGACCCCGAAACCAAGGCAACAATCAACCACAAGGAGGTGGTCAACAACCAAATCCTCCCAACAATGCCACGACGAACCGTCCAACTCAAAATCCTCAATGACCAAATGCACCAAGACACAACAGTCCATTACGTACAAACCAACTATGGACATTATGTGAGGTCTACGGGCACTACATATATGAGTGTCCCTTCATGGGCCGCACTAAGCAGGCCATTAGGAATGAGATTCAACATGCCACCAATACAACAAACCAATCCCAACCCAACCCGGCACTACCAGGATCTCCTCCTATGGTGCTCCAAAACCCATTACCATTCCAAGGACTGGTGGCAACTACACCCCCTCCCCAACCTGATCCCAATGCCCTGGGGGCACCGTCAATGAAAGAAACAGGTGTTCACCACTTACTAGCTATGAAAATTGAAGAGGTCAATTTATAGACCAAACAAAACCAGTACGAAACTAACACCGAACCTGCTGACACATTAGTGACATCTACATCCAAAATAGCTAATGCACCTCTTTAGTTACCCCCTTTCCCTTCATGCCCCCCCATATGATGGGTTCCCAACAATGCCACGGCTAGAGCTACTGTCAGCTACAGCATCATGGATGATTTGGCCCAAACACCTACTGCCATCTCCGCTCTTGTGGTACTCAAAACTTTCCCAACGCAGTGTAAAGCCTTACTAGATTCCCTTGGTGTTGTGGACCCCTCTAACTCCAAGTTAATCAGATTTGACACAGAGAATGGGGAAATGCGGATGCCATCAACCATTACCATCCAAATCCCGATGTCTATCTGAAATTTGGTCATACACCAGTGCATAGTGGATGAGGGGGCACCCATGTGCATTATGTCTACCCTAGTCTGGCAGAATATTGGATCCCCAATTCTGCAACCATCCTCTACTACTCTGCGGGCTTATGATGGACATCCCACTAAATCCCAAGGAGTCCTCCCTCATGTCCCCATCACATTAGCTAGGAAAATAGTACTGATTGATATAGAGGTTGTCAATGCTAAGTTGGACTATAACCTTCTCCTCGAAAGAAGTTATATGCACACCATAAGAGCTATAGCATCAAGTGTTTTTTCTCTCATGATGGTTGACCAACTAACTTATCACGATCTGCAAGGGCTAACATCACTCACCAAATTTATCCTATGATCAACACCATTGATTTGCAAGGGCTGACCACACCCGCCAATGTTATCCTTACGGTGAACACCGTGGTTGAAAACATACTAGCCTCCCCATTGTTGAATGTGGGCCCTGGGTTGTTTGCTGATACCACCATGATGGCTTCTTTCCCCTCAGTGTCACCACCACTGACACCAAATGATACTGTAGATTTGTGCATGCTCTCATCCAGCACTGTTGCACCCAAACAACAACCACATCTGCAGCCCCAACCGCAACCGCAACACCATATGCAGTCGCAACATCAATAGCTTCCACAACATAATTCATAGCCATAGCATTACATGCAGCCACAACCACAACCTCATCCCCACATACAACCATCAAGGATTTATCTGGGCTCCTCTCCATTCCACAAAATTCCCTTCCTCTTTCCCCTGCCTGGTGTCATGAGCAAGCTAGTAATGGCTACCTTGAACTTACCCAATTTTACATTGGGAATTCCTGTGTGGTACTTGGATCCACCAATCAACCACCAATTCCCTAGGTAGCCTTAACCCCCATGAAACCCATTGTGATTGAGTCTCATCCTTCACCAGGACCGTAAAAACCAACCACCGCACCCGCACCCGCACCACCCCACCCAAAAAGGGCCAGGGGAAAAAACGTGAAACCTATCGCTAAACCTCGAAAGATCCCGCCTTGCGCCATCTGCGAAGAAGAAGGCCATCCAAATCAAAATTTCCCTAAGATTCCCATAATCCGTGCACATTTGGATGCCATGGATACAACGGAAAACCTCCCTATGGTTGAACTTCCAAGAAGGCCAATAGCGAGAAACAAGTCATTGAGAACAAACCATGCTTGCGCCCTCTATGGTTTGTATGGACACTATTCTCACCACTGCCAATAATTGTCTAAGTTATGAATGGATCTTTCCAACCTTTGACAACATTCCCTTGAATTTGAGATCCCTCTGATCGAAGAAGTTCACCCCCCACCTCCTTCTTTGGACACCATGTCCATTTACATCATGTCCAGTTCTATCGACCCTCTTGTCTCCACCATCAATGAAGGTCCATCAAACATGTATCTTCATTGCTTCCACAATGATGAGGAGATACTTGAAGCCTTAACTACCCCATAATACCCATGGGATGACATGCACCATTGCTTGTTCTTCCTCCTTGAAGAACTTGTGTCGCAGTCTGACCAGTTTTCCATGGAAACCAAAGATTCCATTCATGGGAAAGCCGACTGGTTCAAAAATCCCATTTCGACACTAGATGCCTTCGAAGAAGGGACATGGCCAACATCTCACCAACCATCAAAATCAATATCTCATCCAATCTCAAGGTTGTTGAAGAAATCATACTGGGGGCATCCTACTCCTCAGAAGAAGTTGCTATCTACAAAGCTCTCTTCCAAGAATTCCGTGACCTATTTTTTTTGTCTTGCACTGAAATTCCTGGGTTGGATCCATCCATTGTGAAACACCAAATCAACACATGGCCCAATGTGGCCCCTGTGTGCCAAAAGCAATGGCCCATCCATCCTTCCAAAGTTGTCACGGTCAAAGCCAAAATTGAGAAGCTACTCACAACCAACTTCATTTACCCCATTGCATACACCACTTGGGTTTCTAATATTGTTCCCATGAATAAATAATAGGGTGCCATCCACATTTGAATAGAATTCCATGATCTAAATGGGCCGTGTCCCAAATATAACTTCCCAACACCCTTCATCAATCAGATTATCGATGCATGCACCAGACATGAGGTATTATCCTTCATGGATGCATTATCCGAATATAACCAAATCCAGATCCAGAAAGAAGATCATTACAAGACTGCATTCACAACCCTGTGGGGTACATTTTCCTATCAAGTAATGCCCTTTGGTCTGAATAATGCTGGAGCCACCTTCTAGCATTCCATGACACACTGTTTCCATGACCTCATCCACATCATGTTGATCTATATTGACAACCTCATTGCGTGGTCACAAAATCAAGCACAACACATAGATGACTTGCAGCAAGCCTTCTTGTGATGTCGCTAGTACAAAAGCCGCTTGAACCCTTTCAAGTGTGATTTCTATGTCCCAATGGGCCGTCTCCTAGGGTTCACCATGTCATACAAAGGAATGACCAGTCCAAACCACTTTCCCTCTAACGTTACTTCTTTAAGTGACAATAGTTCCTCTTGTAATATAGTCTTGTCCCATTTTTTGTTTTACACATTGGATTTGCTGATGGAGTGAGAAGATGGTCTCCAAACCTCGCCTCAGTTGCATGGGTTGTCTACTCACCATTTCACTAGTTGATCCATATTGACGTAATATGCGTGGGTCGTGCAACCAACAACCAGGCTGAATATGATGGTGTTAACGGCCTCTTGGTCGCCGCTCTCCAGTTAGGCATTTGCCATCTTGATGTCTTCCTAGACTCCCAGCTGCTTCTCTCCTAGTTGAGCAACTACTACCAGGTGTTATCATTCAAAATATACCTAAGGTTGTGAAAGGTAATCTCAAGGTAATAGCAAAAACCACTTTTAGAAAGAAACTGGCTTTTCTTTCCAGAGAGGGATCTCTCAAATATAAATTTAACAAGGCCAGATATTGGATTCAACAATTTTAAGTTATGCAGATGGTTGAAACAAAACATATAACCATTGGGATATGGATTCAAAACATATGATGATAATATAAATCTTCCTACATAGAATATTAACAAAGGAAAGATAATTATTCAGCTACAGTCATTCATTGATTTTTAGGCAATAAGAAAGAAACATAAACAATCCATCAATATAGTGTTATATTTTAACATTATGCTAGAATTATATTAGGATCTTTAACTGAGAGAATAACAAGCACAACAATCAAACACAAGAAACAATGAACAAAGTGTTTTTCCTTGGGGAAACCATAAATGGAGAAAACCCCGCAACTTCCTCAGAGATAGAATCAACACCAAAAGTAAAACCAAAAACAATAAGATGATCTCCTGACAGCAGTAACCTTCTTTCTTCCTAGCCCCAGTGTCTTCTTCTTCCTCAGCTATGCACTACAACTGAGTGTGAGTGAGTGTGTGATAAATAGAGAGGCTATCTCTCTATTTATACTAATTCCAAACTTGAGTAAACCCTACTAGGGCCAACTTCACTAAGTGAGTCTAATAACCCTAGTGCCGCGGAACTGTGGGGACTTTAATCCTTGAACAATAGGAGGGTTACCCACATTGACTTGACATGAATTGTTTACATTATAGAAAATCTCAATTGGAACATCGGGGCATGACATGAATCAATCACATTGCAGACACATCCTAGAATAAACATCGAGGTACAATACATAAGAAATACAAGTGAATACATTTTGAAGTTACAATTACATCAACACTCCCTCTTAACTAGGAAGGTATTCTCTCGACACAATTTATCATCACAAGTCTTCTTCTCTGTATCATCTAGATCATCATCGAGTCCTCATCATCTTCATCTTCAAGTCATATTCATCTGGATCTGGATCATCACTCGATCTGGATCATCATCATTGGAACACCATCACTGGATCTTGATCATCACTTGATCTAGATCATCACTTGATCTAGATCATCACCGTTGGATCATCATCACAGGTGCTATCTCATGATTCTTCTCGTCACAGGAAGTTCTACAGAGCCAGCCCTTTTTCATGCTGGTTGTAGGCCTAGCCTCCATGTAGGTCTTCTTCCATCACTTATATCTGACCCTAAGTCAAAATGGCCCACCCAACACTTATATTTGATCATGTAGGAACCAATACTATAATCATATATGAAAGGCATGCCCAACACTCACATCTGGCCATGTGGGAACACATCCCACAACCCTATCAGAAAGGTCCAACGCTCACATCTAACAACCAATGTCAGAAAGGATCAACACTTACAGTCGGCCATGTGAGGAACAAATCCTCCATGCCGAAAGGATCTGCACTTACATCTAACAACCAATGCCAATGTTAGAAGGGCTCAACACTTATATTTGACCATGCAAGGAACCAATCCTTCATGCCAAAAGGGCTCTTCACTTACATCTAACAACCAATGTCAAAAGGGCTCTGCACTCACATCTGATCATGTAGGAACCAATCCTACAGTCACATCAAAATGGCCCTCAGTCCCAGACTAAGCTTTCCTGGTAACTGACCAGGTGCCTCCATTCCAAGAATGGAATTCAATGCTTATATCTGATCATGTAGGAACCAATCCTATAGTCACATCAGAATGGCCCTCAGTCCCAGATTAATATTTCCTGGTAACTGACCAGGTGCCTCCATTCCAAGAATGGAATTCAACGCTTATATCAGATCATGTAGGAACCAATCCTATAGTCACACCAGAATGGATCAGCACTCACATCTGACATGGAAGGAACCAATCCTCTTACCATGACAGAATGGATCAGCACTTACATCTAACCATGGAAGGAACCAATCCTCTCACCATGTCAGAATGGCTCTAGGTCTAATCATTTCCCCTTGGAGGGAACCTCGATCTGAAGAACACCAAGCTTCTCCCTGAAGTACTCAAACATCACCCTATTAATTCTTGCACATGATCTAGGAACTAAGATTCAATCTCATCAAAGAATTATTAACAATTACTCATGAATTGGAAATTTTCAAGAACCAAATAGGTTTCCTCTCTGTATATTATATAAACAATAAAGGATTACAATTCCCATGCATGAGCCATAGGTTAACTCAATGAAGAATTCGAATAACTAAGGGACAATTTGAATTCCCATGCATGAGTCTAGCTTAACTGACTCTTTGCCATGCAATACCACTCAGTTAACCACTTGACAAAAAACCTTAATTGACTCACCAATCCCTAACTGAAGTTGGAGTGCAATAAATGACTTAATCTCAACTGAAGGAGATCAAACACATGTCATAGCAACCAACCATCAAGTTCTAGTACTGCATGACTCCAATAAACCTTGATGAGGTTAACTAAAGCTGAACTAACCATCAGAAGTTGGTGAAGGCGCCTAGTTCACTCCAGTTCATTAAATAATAATAAACTAATGATTAAATAATATATTTAATGCATGGAGGCGCCTTAACTGACTGTAACTGATTGGTTGAACTGAAAGTAACCCCCAGTTAGCAATTAGGTGCATGAATGTCAACCAGATCACCCCTGGAGTGCTCCAGTTAGCCTCCTTGACTGTAGGAAAGGCTAAGTTAGCCTCCTTGACTGTAGGTAGGCGTGGGAGTGACTGGGATGATGGTAATTAATGCTCCTTGATGTCAATTAAACTTAGGATAGTGGTTTAACTAGGCCAATTTGACTGAAGAGTGTGTATGATGGTAAATGTCTCCAACACCCCCCCTTAAGCTATACTCAAGAAGAGTTAGAAAACATAAAAATGCTAGGGCCCTGGCAACAAATGCCATAGGTCACCCTGTACAATAAAGCAACTAAAACAATGCTCAAAACAAACTAAGTGAGGAAAAGAGGGAAAACCCAGTGGGAACAAACCCCCCCCTCAAGCTGAACACTGAAAGTAGTCTGGATCACCCTGATGAACTCACCCCCAACAGTGAACGGAGGTAAGTGAACTTCTTTTCTGAAAAGCTCTTGGTGAAGATGTCTACAATATGCTCATCAGTGGGACAGTATTGCAGAATGATGGTCCTGTCATGCACTAGCTCCCTGATGTAGTGCATGTGAATCTCTACATGTTTGGTCCTCTGCCTGGTAACTGGATCCGTGGATATCTTAATAGCACTCTGGTTGTCACAGAAGAGAACAGTGGACAAAGTACTGCCAAGATCAAACTCTAAAAGAATGCCTTGCAACCAAACTGCTTGGATGCAAGCATTCACCGCTCCTCGATACTCGGCCTCTGCTGAAGATAGTGCTATGGCAGCCTGCTTTTTGCTTGAACAACAAATAGGGCCACCACCAAACATGAATACATATCCGGAAGTTGACTTCCGATCAATAGAATCACCTGCCCAATCGGAATCTGTGTATCCAACCAGCTCTAGCTCGGAATCTGCAGCATAGTGAATGCCGTAGGTCCTGGTTCCCTTAATGTACTGGAGGATCCGCTTGGCTGCCTTCCAATGAAGATCATGAGGCTGCTGCATGTATCTTGATACAGCATTCACGGAATAAGAAATATCAGGCCTAGAATGTGTCAAGTACAACAAGCTACCAATTAGCTGTCGATAGATAGTGCAGTCCATGGGAGGTGTGCTTTTTCCTTCTTCAAGGATGATCCCTGAAAGGAAAGGGAATGGTGCAGGCCTACATTCAGCCATGTTAAACTTGACTAACAGGTCTGAAATGTATTTTGACTGAGTGACCATAATCCCATCAGAATTTTACTCGATTTCGAGCCCCAAAAATTGTTTTAGAAGCCCCAAATCACTCATTTCAAAGGCGTTGTGGAGAGCAGTTTTGATGGCTGAAATGGAGGCAATTGTGCTACCTATGATCAGTAATTCATCAACATATAAAAAAATAATAATAATATGATCATCATGCTGCTGTAAATACACATTTGGATCTGATCTACATCGCTGAAATTTTTGCGAGAGAAGGAAGGCATCCATCTTGGAATACCACCCTCTTGGGGCCTGTTTTAACCCATATAGTGACTTCTTTAGCTTGCAAACCAAAGATGGATCAGTGATGTAACCTTCAGGCTGCTTCATGTATATCTCCTCATGAATATCTCCATGCAAAAAGGCTGACTTAACATCCATGTGATGCACCTCCCAGTGCTTGGATGCGGAAATAGCCAAAACAAGGCGGATAGAGTCCATTTTTGCAACTGGTGCAAAGGTCTCATGGTAGTCCACTCCTTGGACCTGAGAGAAACCTTTTGATACCAGCCTTGCCTTATATTTTCAGGTGCTTCCATCAGCAGAAAACTTTGTCTGAAACACCCACTTGCATTGAACCAATTTCCTTCCCGTAGGAAGAGCAACTAGCTCCCAAGTAGTGTTTTTCTGAAGAGAATTCATCTCTTCATCCATGGCAACTTGGCATCTCGGATCCTTCCGAGCATGGTAGTAAGATTTTGGATCTGAACTAATCATCAAATAGCAAGTTTCAGACAGCAAAATATCATAAAGCAATACCTGCTCTTTGGAAATCAAACCTGGTTCTCCTTGGATCATTCGGATTTCCAATGTTGTCTCCTGCGGAGGAGAGTGTCTGTCGGGCCCATGTAGGAAGATGATTTTGCACTTCAGGTTCTGATTCAGTATCTGATGTCTGTGGCACACTGATATCATAAATTATAGGATCCAAATCAGGGTCATCATCCCCAATTTCATCATCCAAATATTCAATGGAATAGGAAGGAATTTCAGCAGTTTTCTCCTCCACTAGTTCCACCTCCTGAAGAGGCTCATCGAACTTGACACTTCTCTCTCGATGATCTGTTTGGTATTGATATCCAGAAGCTTGAATCCTTTAGATTCATCAGGATATCCAATAAACATACATTCTATGCTCTGTGGTTGCAAAGCCCTTCTTTTATCAAGCGGAATCCGGGCCCATGCAGTGGACCCAAACACCCGTAGGTTAGACACATCTGGCTTGTGTCCAAAGTATGCTTCGAAAGGAGTCTTACCTTTCACTGATGAATGTGGAACCCTGTTCTGAATGTATGTTGTAGAATGCATGGCTTCAGCCCACAAATTTTCAGCAAGCTTCTTTGACTCCAACATACAGGTGGTCATCTCTTTGAGAGACCGGTTCTTCCTTTCTGCTACTCCGTTATGCTGGGGAGTGTAGGGAATTGAATGTTGGAACTGAATACCACTTTGGGAGAAAATGGACAGTAAATCATTACTGGCATACTCCTCTCCATTATCAGATTTCAATATCTTGATCTTAAGCCCAGAGGCATTTTCGATCAAAGCCTTCAATTCAGAAAATTTTTCACATACCTCTGATTTCTTTTTGAGGAAGAAAACCCATGTATACCTGGAAAAATCGTCAATAAAGGTAAGGAGGTACCTTGATCCATTCATGGATGTGACAGGCATTGTACCACTGATATCAGAATGTATCAGCCCCAATATGCTTGTAGCTCGGTTTGCCTTCCCCCGATCGAACTTGTGCTCAGGGTGCTTTCCAATCACACAGCCCTTGCAAACTCCCGTAGTTGCCTTGATGACCGGAAGGCCTTCAACCATGGAATGTTTCTGTAATTGATGCAAATATTTGAAATTAAGATGGCCAAACCTTTCATGCCACAGCCTACTAACCTCATTTCCATGAGTTAGCAAAGCGGTGGGCTTTTCATCCGCAACAAAGTGAGAAAACTCATAGGCTTTTGCATGATGATTTGCATGGCATTTTGCAATGAGTTTCCCGGATGAAATTTCTGTTATCTCAACATCATTTGGGCTGAAAGAGATCCTCTTAGGCATTCCTGTATGTGTCATTTGATAGACACTAAGAATATTTGCTGCAAGAGATGGTACATACAAAACATTAAAAAAAGAACCATTTTCTAGATTTACAGTACCTTGTCCTTTGGAAATGATGGTGGAGTCATCTCCCAAGTGGATGGGGATGGATTTTCTGGTCTCCAAGGATGAAAAGGAGTATTTTTCAGCCATCATGTGATTCGAAGCTCCACTGTCAATCAGCAGTGAGTTTGACTTCAAAGTGCTTGCAATGAGGGCATGACCTTTCTCATGCTGTGGTTCCCGGTCTTGTTGATCTCTCCTCCGAAAGTTCTCCGGAAGATTGATGTGATTCCTCTCAAGGAGAGAGGTTGCTTCATCAAGCTTTTTCTTCATGTAGACATGTTCAGGGTGAAAACCCTTCCCGCAGTAAGAACACCTGACTCTTTCTTTCCCATTGTTCCCTTTTCCTTTGTTCTTCCTTGAACCGGAAGATTCATCATGCTGCTGATTTTCAAATCTAGGCTTTGGAGCATCAAATTTAGTTTTCTGATTTTTCTGCTGCTTACCTTTACCTTTCACATCTTTGGGCCCCGTGACATAGAGGGCTTGATCTTGGGAAGATCGGATGATCCCCATTTGGACAAGCTTGTCATGTTCACTAGTTAGAGACTCAATGAAGGCATCGAGTGTAGGCATCTTCCATTTGGGAGTTGTGA